>PVIC010016159.1:0-34262 GCA_004025085.1 Thryonomys swinderianus | reverse complement strand
TGCAAGGTCCTGAGTTCGATCCCCGGTAACCACATAGAATGCTGGGCGTGGAGACACGCCCACCAACAATCAACACCGCCCGCATACCACAATGCCGGAAGTGGCGGCTCACGCCTGTAATCCCAGCACTCGGGAGGCAGAGACAGGAGGATTGCTGAGTTCTCGGCGGCTTGCCTGGGCACCATAGTGAGCTCAGGGCCAGCCTGAACTACAAAGCGAGACCCTGTCTCAAAAAGCAAAAAAAAAAAAAAAAAAAAAAAAAAAACACTAACATTAGCACATACCACAGAGTCCCTCAAACACCAGGAATCTGCGGATATACTCCAAGCACTAAGAATGATCATGGAACCAATGACAGCTGAAAAGAGTTCTACGGCTTCCCCTCCTACTTGGTTGATTCCTTTTAGGAAAAACAATAATTTTGAAGCTATGAAGTTTTTCACCTCTTATTGAGTAACAGTAAAATACAGGGAGCCAAGGATTTAGCTCAGTGGTTCCAGCATCTCCCTTGAAAGCACAAAGTCACAAGTTTGATCCCTAGTTAAAAAAAAAAAAAAATGCAGGGAGAAGTATCAATAAGCGTATTTCAGATATAGTCGGATATAGTCTAATAAACACCACAAAGTGCCTCTAACCCTGCAAGGATCCAATATGAATACTACATAATTCCTTCCCAGCATCACTACTTCACCAAGAATTCAAGGTGTTTGGGAAAAGGAGAAAACATTCATTAATAAGAGCTTCAATGAACCATGTTGTTTATTTCCTCAATTATCTTGGACAAAAGGAACTGCAGTATCACTAGTAATAAAACTAATTTTGCTCTTTATCTCAGTCTAGAGGTCCAAAGGAAAGCTGCCAATGAGGATGCAATCGATGGACACTGAGGTGCACCATTACTTTCCCAAGACGTAACAAACCCAGCAAACGGGTCATCAACACAATAAAGTCATTTCGTTTTAAACTATGCTAATTTGCTTTTCTTATTAAACTAGGATTAGTTATATGATGTTCCAAGTGAAAATTTGTACTACACGTTACCTCTGATAGAGATCAGAGACCTTTACAAGGATCCATACTTTGCTAATATTCATTATAAAGTAGTTGTAGCAAGAATTCTGAATCTAGTTGGGCGACCTGAGAAATGCCAAAAGAACCAACAAGTCTAACGCGAGGTGGAAAAACACTTGGTCAAGTCACCTGCCTGGGTACAAGGCATCATTCCTTAGCTTCTACAAAATGATCTGTTTCCTTGAGGTAAACATGGAAGAACTCAGTCATTTTATTAAAACAATGGCCATTTTTCGGCAATGTTTTGAAAATACTGGGGCAGAGTGAGATAGGAAAGCCATAAATTTATAAATGGAATTGAAATTCACAAAAACATCTACATCAGCTTCCAATATCCTTGTCAAATAAAACCATTGACAAGATTTACTTATAGAATTGTAAAGTTAGTTCTTAACAAAACAAAAAAACCCAGGTAGCATAAAACAATGTTTTTGTTTCACTTTTTTTTTTTTTGGAGACAAGATTTCATTACATAGTTCAGGCTGGTCTTGAAGTCACTATGTAGACCACTACAGTCTCAAACTCATGGCAATCCTGCTGCCTCTGCCTCCAAAGTGCAGGGATTTCAGGCTTGTGTCACCATAGCCCGCAAAATTTTTACAAATAATGTTTTTAAAAAGTTTAGCAAATGTAAACAAAATCAAAGACAAAATGGGGGAGATGTTTGTATCATTTATCGGGTCAAGAGCTAACTTTGTTAAGATATAAGAACTTCCCACAAATCAAGAAGACTTCTAATAGAAAACAGGTCATGGGCATAAAACAACTGATAGAAAAGGAAATACAAATGGCTTTCAAAGACTTGGAATAATTTTTATGTCATTAGAAATGGAAAATGAGGGGCCAGGGATGGAGCTTAGCGGTGTTGCACCTACCTGACAAGCCCAGGGTATGGAGTTCATTTCCCAGGGATAGGGCCGATGGAAAATGCCAGCTAATGTACGGTGTATCTCCCCCATTAACTAGTCCAGGTCTTCCATAAGAGTGCCACTGCTGGCACCATTACAGAGAATTGATACTGTGAACTACAATTTTTCTGAGGGTAACTGCAACACCTATCAAAATTCAAAATGTTTATTTTATCTAGGCTTTCATATTTAGGGATCTAGCTTACAAAACTGTCATTTGCTTTGTTTTGATGCTGAGGACTGAACCCAGGGCCTCAAGATGATGCTATGCAGAGGCTCTGTCACTGAGCTACACCTCCAAATCCCCAAGGTTCCTATTTTAAATCATCAGGATGAAATAACAGCCGTATCAGGATAACGGTTGCAACACTGTAATAGAAAACATTAAAAATAGCAACAAATTTGCATAGAGAACTGGTTAAATTGTAGTTTCATAAAATTACTGTGCAGCTGCCCTCCCAGAATTAGCTATTTATTAGCATTAAATAAAAAACAGGTGTAGAACAAGACTCTAACATCTATATAAAAACAAAGAATATACCTTAGAGATCCTTAGAACACCTATGGATACTAAAGATGATGAAAACGGGGGCAAAAGCTACCAAAAAATGATTACCTCTAAAAAAGAGAAAAATCAGGGGCTGGAAATTTAGCTCGGTGGTTCCAGTGCCTGACTAGCAAGCTCAAGGTCCCTGGTTCGATCCCGGTAACCACATACAATACCGGGTGTGGTGACTCACCCCCACCAGCAATCAGTACCACATACCACAATGCGGGGTGTGGTGGCTCAAGCCTGTAATCCCAGCACTGGAGAGACAGAATCGGGATTGCTGAGTTCGAGGCTTACCTGAGCTACATAGTGAACTCAGGGCCAGCCTGAACTACATAGCAAGACCCTGTCTCAAAAAAAAAAAAAAAAAAAAAAAAAGTGGGGGAGGCGGCTGGGGATTTAGCTCAAGCAGTACTGCACCAAGGACCTGAGTTCGATCTCCAGTACTGCAAAAAAAAAAAAAAGTAATGCCAAAACACAACTCACCATTCTGTGTAACTAATTAACTTTATGTGTGCATATGTAAGTCTGCCAAAATGTCCTAGCCAATTCTTTTTAATCTAAGATAACAAGGAAAATTACTATATCTTTAATGAGATTTGTGCCCCAACAGCACAATTTGTAAACCATCATGTGTGGACATCCTGTCTCCTTTTGACTGTCCTCCCCCCAGTAAAAAAGCTGCAGTGTGATAATGGGTTTCATTCTGTTAGTGC
Organism: Thryonomys swinderianus; assembly: GCA_004025085.1. Classification (NCBI taxonomy): domain Eukaryota; kingdom Metazoa; phylum Chordata; class Mammalia; order Rodentia; family Thryonomyidae; genus Thryonomys; species Thryonomys swinderianus. The sequence continues at coordinate 31,017 of PVIC010016159.1, read as the reverse complement.
CACCAGATATCTGCAGTTAGCAGATGACTGTCCAAAATATATATGGAATTACCCAAGCACTTGATTGTAGGATCTGATTCAGGCTCTTTGGACTGAAATTAAGTTGAAATATATATGATTAATTAAAAGAACCACACATTATTAATAATTAAAAGAACCACACACTATTAATAATTAAAAGAACCACACATAATTAAAAGAACCACACATACAAAATAGAGGATGGTGGCCACTAAAAACAAAAAAATAAGCAAACCAAAATTTTGTCTCCTGATATTTTGGACCTTACCATTTCAAAAAAGCTACATGATTACTAATACTTTTGCTCAGAAAGAAATGACTAGAAAAACTAACATCTAACAAATTTCCCACAAAAGAGCTCCTAGGATACTTCCAAAATTGAATTCACATCTTCAAGTACTGACTCCCAAAAAATGTTACCATGAGGAGCCGGGAATACTAGTCCACATCTGTAATCCCCAGGGGAAGACAGGAGGATTGCTACAGGTTTTAGGCTAGTCTAGGATTATATGGTGAGTTCAAGATCAGCCTAAACTACCTGGTGAGACACTACCCTACTGCAAATATCACACAGAAACATGATGAGAGACACGGCTGCCATGCAAGGCTGGTGTGTTGTCACCACTTATTATCTATGCCAGCTACCAGGTGATGATGGGGCAATCATCTAGAACTACATTTCTAGGGACTTTGGTTTCATCTGTGGAATTGACAACATATATATTTCAACTTAATTTCAGTCCAAAGAGCCTGAATCAGATCCTACAATCAAATGCTTAGGTAATTCCATATATATTTTGGACAGTCATCTGCTAACTGCAGATATCTGGTGGCACTAACAGAATGAAACCCATTATCACACTGCAGCTTTTTTACTGGGGGGAGGAGTCAAAAGGAGACAGGATGTCCACACATGATGGTTTACAAACTGTGCTGTTGGGGCACAAATCTCATTAAAGATACAGTAATTTTCCTTGTTATCTTGGATTAAAAAGAATTGGCTAGAAAAAAAAAAAGAATTGGCTAGGACATTTTGGCAGACTTACATATGCACACATAAAGGTATATTATTAAAATAAATAGGTATTTGGGGAAATTAATTTAAAAATTACGTCTTCATCTATTATTTTTCTCATGCATATTCTTAAATATTGGTGGTATTCATTTTCCAGCATCTTGCTGTGAAGTGCAGGCTGGCCTCAAACTCGTGGCACTCCTCTTCCCTCAGCTTCCCAAATGCTGGCATTACAGGTGTGCGCCACACCTGGTCTATACAGTGCTTCGGTTTCAAATTACTTATTTAATAGCAAACATTTTCACACTTCAAACTGAGAAAAGCTTAAGATGAAGGAATTCCCCTTCCATTGGTACTGCTGTCTTTCCATTCTTTTTCCTTCTAGTTTCCCTTGCAAAAGGTATATCTTATGAAGATTCTCCTTTATGCTACAATAAATGCCTTAGTACACATTTCTTAATGAAAATAAGCATGAAAAGAACTCTGCGGCCAGGCCCTACGCTGGGATCACCTCAAGGTACTCCGAGCTGTGAGCATGCTTTCCCTAAGCTACTCGTCTTATCTCCTTGGCTCGCTGTTTCTCCTTCCACAGTCTGTGACCCCATAAACTCTGGCTGTGACGTCGCTTGTGGCATCACCACCAAGGCTAGAAGCAATGAGAGGGGTCAATTTCTGTAGTACATATGTTTTTAAAATCTCAAGTTCAGAGAGTTAACAATTTTTCTTTCTCAATATAATGATTATTCTAAAATGCAATTAATCAGAACCTTCAGTCTATCCATGTTGCAGAGTTACAAACTTCCACTGGTCTGAAAGCACATTCATAATGCATTGATTCCACTTGTCCAGGTTGGGGGGGCGGCTCAACACTGCCTTTGAGAAACCAAGGAGAGCTTATGGGAAATTATATACCTATTTGTGTCCAGGATACTATCCAGCTACCTATAGATATAAGGTTATTAACACCTAATCTTATTAACAAGGTAGTATTAAGGGATCTGCTGCAGAGGTTATACAAGCTACATACAAAGGATCTAACTGATGCAAGAATCAGACGGTAGGAAAAGTTCATTAGCTGACCAAAAGAAACTGAGTGGATGGCTGCTCAAACACTATAATTTTAAAATTTTTCAGGTAGCCAGGCGTGGTGGCTCACGCCTGTAATCCCAGCACTCGGGAGGCAGAGACAGGAGGATTGCTGAGTTTGAGGCTTGCCTGGGCAACAGAGTGAGCTCAGAGCCAGCCTGAACTACAAAGCGAGACCCTGTCACAAAAACAAAAAAAAAATTTTTTTTCAGGTAAATGAATTATTCTAAGAATTGGATTCTATGTGGCTCTCGTCACCAATGAAGTAAGTACAGATGAAAGAAAGTTAAGTATGCTTTTTGAATCTCATTCCAACAAATAACTGTTACTTTCTAGCTTACAGAAATAAAATACAGGTAATTTAATCATACACCCCATTTTTAGCATTGCCTTTCAAGTGAGGGAAAAAATTAAGGGTAATGTGGCAGAAAAACACACTTCACTCAAGAATAAAGATGTGCAAATTAAATGAAAATTAACACAGAGCCAAGGGAAAAGCAGCTTTCTCAGTAGCCAATTAGGTTGGTAGTAGTAGCCTCTTTCCCATTACAGAAAGGATGATATGAGATCTTCAAATTTAATGGAAAAACTGTGATTTTTTTTTTGTGCCAATTTTTCTGTTTTAAGAAACTGCATGTAAATGTATGTTTTAAATCAACTAAACAGTTTGGATCAATACATTCATTTTCCAATTACTTAAAATGGGTAAGAAAGTAATAACATAAGCCCATTAACTCAAAAACACTAGGTCAAAACCTAAAGGTAAGCCTGACTTCTCAGACAGACGTGACTGACTGTAAAGCAGCTCCTTGCCACTCAGAAGACACTGACACACCACCTGGTTTCTACTCCCTCAAGAGAGGACTTTTCTTCTTACACAGCTTTTACCAGTAATTTTTAAAGCTTTTCAACTTTCAATTTTTTGCTGAAACTTATCTTCAGAAACAAAAATGATTGTTTTAGTCATCATTCTTTTCATGGATACCCTTCTATAAGTGGAAAATCTCATGATACAACTCCTTGTATCACAGAAAAAGTGTGAGTCCATTTAAGGGTTCCTATCTGAAGCCAGATGGCAAGTTATCTTACTCCTTAGCGGAAGAAAGTCACACGGCTCTGCTAGCCAGGACAGCTCTCCTGAGCTAATGTACTGGTTCTGTACATGTTCCAGACACACGGTAATGACAGAACAGTCCACACTTCATTGCTACATTTGTTCAAACAACAACAACAAAAGGAAATATAAGCAAGACTGATGTGTTGAAACAAGAGTAATGGGTTATGTACATGTTACATGATATGATTATGAAATAGAAATCAAATTGAACAGACTACTCAACCATAATTTAGATTCTAGTTTGAAAAACCTAAAAATATATTTTCACAAAATTCACCCCAAAATGATTTAAAGTTTATTTATAATTTGTAAAACCTCTAATAAATGCATCATGTTATGAAACCCTGTGGATTTCTATAATGTTGTCATGATTGATTGTAAAGGTCTCACGGGAAAATGACGAGCTTACAAAGACATCCACTTCCTAAGGAGTATGAATTAGTAAATTTTATTTGAACCTAACAAATCCATGTAAGACTGGACGTGCCGTCTCAGACAGGGAGTAGCACTATAGCACCGTCCTTAGGGGCTGTTCCGTGACACTGTCTCCCAGGGAGAAGTGCTTCAGCGAGAGCTCTTCTGGCACTGCCATCATAGAACCCCACGGGCAGGTTCACCTTCCGCCCTCTTCTGCTCAGCCCTACTCTCACTGGTAGGAGTCTCACTAGTCTCCTTGGAGACTTCAATGCCCCTTCCCCTTGGCATGATACAAATGGCAGCAGACAAAAACAATGTTAAAAAAAAAAAACAAATAAAAGGCTGTACACAAGAACTTATGTTTATTGCAAACAAACGAACAAAAAAAGAGAGAGGGAAAGAAAGAAAATGGTCAGAAAAGCACAACATGTAAGATTAAGAATTTAAAAACGTCTTACATTCTGCCCTAATGGCAGCATAATTAATAGCAACAAACGGACGTCTTGCTGCCTGCCGCAACCGAAGAGTATTTCTGCAGACCTGACGAGCAAACTTTGTGAAATATGTTGTGTGGAGGAAGAAAGCTTGGCGGGTCTTCACTGCAGACTTTGGGCTCCCCGTGTTTCGGACTGGCATTCCCTGCATGGCCTGCCGGGACAGGTGACTTCTAACTCGAGCATCCTGCAGAATCAGAAACCAACAACACTTACACAAGATAGCTGGCCCAAACATAATCCAGTCACGTTCAAAGGAAAGTCTAATTTTTAAAGCATTCATTATAGGCATCTATAACCTAGAACCCTACCCCTAAAAGACATTTAAAAAGTACATTTTTGGGAGAAATGTGAAGAGAACAGAAGGGAAATGGGTGGGAGTGTAATACAAGAGCCCCAAATGACATACATAATAGTAAGAACTTAAAAAGGGTTAGACCTGAGGCTGCCTGAGCAATCAAGAGAACAGCCCCCCCTCCAGTGATCACAGGTGCTTGGCAACCTCAGTCTGTAAGGACTTCACCAAAGTCATATTTTAATCACTGCTCACTGAATTGAGTCCAGTACCTTCTTGGCCCTCCAACACAGCCAGGAAAAGAGAAAAATTTAATTTGTGTTTTCTACTTTAAATAATAAGATGTTTTCAACAGTATCTAAAGGTTACAAACTGTTTTCCAAAGCAATTAAAACAAACAATTTGTAAATGCTCTACTTAGGCAGACACCACCCACACACATTTTTCTTTTGTCTGAGCCATCTTACAAGATCAATATTTTGAATACCTGAATAAAAAATGGATTTCTCCTTGTTCCTCTCTCCACACTCACCCTAGTAATGTAGCATTGTGCTCAGCTATAAAAATAGCTTTGTTCATTTTCAAATTATCCTATCCTGTACTTCTCTTTCCAAGGAAAGACCCAACTATTGAAAACCATGACATTTTCCAGCACTGAATACTACTGTCATATACCTCTGAAGATTGGCTGGGAGATAACTTCTCCTCTTCTGACTGGGTGGGCATTTTTAGGCCTCCATACTTTTTCCAATACAGCCAACAAGTCGCACACAATCTACACTGCATGTTAGGTGGACCCCAAGAATACCACTGGTGAGATTGTGTAGCTAAAGATGGAGGGGGGAAAAAAAAAAGATACCATGAATTTTGTGACATTAATAAAATCTACTATAGCAAAAATATCCAAAAGCTACTTAGTTTACAATGTTAATTTTTCTTTCCCCAGTTTATAAGCCAAACATGAAAGTACAACATATACATGCATTTTCCAATACTCAGAATTCATTAAAAGACTTATTTCTACTACATACTGATTGCCTGTGGCATCCAAAACAGGTTATTAGGTGAAGCATCTTATATACTATTCTCCTCAGGGAGTTCTTGTTGTGTTATTTAAAAATGCTTTAATTACATATCTGGAAATAAGTTTTCAGGTATTATTATGACAAATGGGGGGCAGGTTCTCTCTGTGTAGCCAGGGCTGGCCTTGAACTCATGGAAATCCTTCTGCCTCAGCCTCCTGCTGGGATTACCAACCATATGCCACTACGCCTGGCAAATTAGGGTGATTATTATTAATATTTAAAATCTAAATCCTAGTTGCCAAAGCTCAGAAAGCACCCCAGAGCTTATTTTTGGTACTCAGAGAAGACTCCATTGATCAAACCAGGAATCTAAGAGAAATTGTAATGTTTGCCATTCCTTTATTTTAATCAACAGGTAAAATACTTATTTTAGTATTTCTTCCTATGAAACCAGAATATCTTCAATACTATAAATCTGTACCAAGTGAGCACGTGCAGCTGACATCACAACACATTTTAAGACCCCAAATGCAGCTGATTTATAGCTTGGCTGTATACTGCAAGCCTGTATTTGGTCTGCTCTGCAGTTTAAACTCCTGCCCTGTAACACCAAAAAATACCCACCATGGATCCGAAGTTTAAGATACAACACACTGGTGCTGAAACATTAAGTTATTAAAATGCACAAAAACTATTCTAACTGCAACTGCCTTAGAAGTCTTCCTCTGATGTGCAAGTTACTTTCGTCAGATCCAAATGTCCCAACAGTACACTGAAGGTATCAACTGACACTTCACATTGGGCCAGCGTGTGGATCAGTGGTATAGGACATGCCTAGCAAGTGGGGGGCGGGGCAGGGAAGAGGAGAGGAGAGGAGAGGAAAACACAAAGGTAGGCAGAGAGGGACAGAAAACATGGACTGTGGGTGCAGTTCAGTGACAGCATGTGGAATTAGCACGTGCAAAGTCTTGGCTTAGGCCTGTACCTTCTCCTTAAACAGAAAGAAAATACAGTGGCTAGTACATTTACTGCCTTTTAGTTTCTTAGTAATAATATATGCACTCATTATTATGTTATTATAGGAGAATTTCCTGTAAGTAGAAGTCTTAAAAAAACCCTTTCCTGCCAGGCATGGTGGCTCATGCCTGTAATCCCAGCACTCAGGAGGCAGAGACAGGATTGCTGAGTTCGAGGCTTGCCTGGGCTACATAGTGAGCTCAGGGCCAGCCTGAACTACAAAACGAGACCCTGTCTAAAAAAAAAAAAATTATTAAACTACTATTCTTGGTCTGGAGGGTTCTTTTAAATTTTCATCCAAATATATATGAACTTCAAAATCCAAAATTCCCTACTCAAAGTCATGATGCTATCTATTAATATAAAATCTTCATCAAAAGGATCTAATTTTCCTATAGTGCAGAAAATGGCTAGACACGTCCCAGTGCCCCATTTCTAAGTTAGCAATTGGTCTGCCACACACATTCCTGCACACTGAAAGAGAATTATGTGATTTAGCTTTAAAAGCCTTTTCTTTTCTTCTTTGCTTTTTTTTTTCCTTGAGATAGGGCCTTGCTTTGTCGTTCAGATTGGCCCTGAGCTCTCTATGTAGCCTAGACAAGCCTCAAACTCAGCAATCCTGCTGTTTCTGCCTCCCAGAGTCCTGGGATTACAGGTGTGAGCCATACGCCTGGCATTGTGGTATGTGGTACTCATTGCTGATGGGTGTGAGTCACCACACCCTGTATTGTTGTATGTGGTTACTGGGGATTGAACCAGGGACCCTGCACTTACTAGGCAGGTGTTAGAACCACTGAACTAAATCTCCAGCCCTTCAAAAAGCCTTTCAAATGCTGACACTTGTGTGAGAACAGGTCCCTAAGGTAGTAAGTAGGGTACATCTCCCTCCAGAAAACTGCTGAAAGCCAAACACTGGGCACAGCACACATTCAGTAAACAGTAGGTGCCTTCTTTCTCCTGTCCCAAACCACTCTGACTGGAAGGGAAACACACATGATGTCACCAGTGGTCTAGTAAGAGATTATACTGTTGCTTGAGACATGTTACTTCATTTCATTTTCTTAAACCCCACTTACCACCCAGGGCACATAGAACACAATACTGCCAGCAGAGAGAAACAGAAACAGTCCCTTAGGCCAAAGGAAATATCACATCGTCCCCAACTAATGTCCTGAGGCTTGTGAACAACAGTTTATTCACATACAAGCCTTTCCCGCAGTTATGGGCACCTTTGTCAAAGGACGCAGAGAAACTCTAAAGGGGGATTTGGTCCACATCACAGGACCACAGTTTGGGCAAAGCTAATACAGTACATTTCTGCAGACAATTTAGCAAGCACTCAACAACCATGGAGCCCCAAGAAGCAAATCAAAGGCAACTTGATGCCTCTCCCCAGGGCCTACCCAGCGATACTCAGTGAAGGCCCTTTCTTCCCAGCAGAAGCAGGGATAGATCTTCTCATTCCAGAGACACTGCCCATGCCTTGTGCTGTGCAGACCACAGTTCCCAGAAGCTGCTCCCCACCCCACCCCACCCCACAGTGCGGGACTGGCCCCCGCACTCAGCCAGGACGGGCTTCTGAGGGAAAAGACGGCCCTGTTTAAGCAAACTTACCATAGCAGCTCTCACAGGCTCGGCCTAAGAGGGGATTCTGGGGCTGGAACGTGCTCCCCACAGCTCCATTCACAGTGCCAGGCTTGCCATTGCTGGTGGATATTTGGTTGGGGTTTGGTTTGCTGCTTTCAATGAAATGTAAAGTGAAGTGATAAAAATGATTTGTTTAAACAAGACAAAAAGCTCAAACTCTCCTTACTAATTTACCTTAACTAAACAGAAATAAACTGGTGAAAACAAGGAGTTAAAATGAACCCACTCGTGTTTACAAAACCAGCCTCTTGTGCCTTGACTCTGTCCCAGCAAATACAGCATCTCTCTTGTATACCCAAAGGTACTTCACGCCTTAGACCATCATCCTCAGATGCTTCTGAAAGATGCAAGTTACTGGTTTCATTACTGAAATTCCCTGAGAAAATAGAGGTTTGGATCAAGTAACTTGACCTAAAGACAGTGTTGTGTGGCTGCAGAAAGCAAGCTGCTCCTACACAGCCGCCAGCACCTCCACTTCTGGTCTGGGGGCAGCATCCACATGTACGGGTGCTGCAGGGCCACTCTGGGGCTGAGGAGCACTCAGAGCCCAGACACCATCCTACTCCTATGACACCAACTCCTAGTACACGTTTCAACTTCTGTGAAGAAGATTAAATGCGTTCATAATTACAAAATTCAGGGCTGGAGGGTTAGCTCAGTGGTTCCGGCGCCTGCCTCACAAGTGCAAGGTCCTGAGTTCGATCCCCGGTAACCATATATAATGCTGGGCGTGGAGACTCACGCCTGTAATCCCAGCACTCGGTAGGCAGAGACAGGAGGATTGCTGAGTTCACGGCGGCTTGCCTGGGCTACACAGTGAAATCAGGGCCAGCCTGAACTACAAAGCGAGACCCTGTCTCAAAAAAAGCAAAAAAAAAAGAAAAGAAAAGAAAATTCAGTAATTTTGAGATTTAAGCCTTTTCTTTTCTTTTCTTTTCTTTTTTTTTTTTTTGAGAAAGGGTTTCGCTGTGTAGTTCAGGCTGGTCCTGAGCTCACTATGTAGCCCAGGCAAGTCTTGAACTCAGCAATTCTCCTGCCTCTGCCTCTCCAGTGCTGGGATTACAGGCATGAGCCATCATGCCTGGCAAGCCTTTTCTTTTTAAGAAAATTATTTTTAGTAGGAAAAAGGAGGCATCTAACAGAAGCCTATATGCAAATTTCCAGAGACCAAGTCAACATAACCACAAATTCCTCAGAAAGACGCAGTCCAGAAATACACCGTACTCAGCAAACACAGCTAACTCCCTGTGTATGCACAGGTACACACGGCACAGAGTTTACTCAGCATAGATCAGTAGATCTCTAATCTCTGTCCTTAAGGATCTTCATGCTAGAAGACCTTTCGTGTCTACTTTCTAGACGAAAATAAGCAAAATTAACAAACTTAAAAATGAATGCTGAATGAATACATGGAGACTATGCTCTGTACGCAGACAACAGGCTGTCTTTCCATGGCCACTCATGCAATGAAATGTGCACAACTATCAAGACACCTGGAATCTCAACAAAGCTGGCTCAAGAGGTTTCCTCTTTCCACAATTTCACTTAATAATCAAAGCCTAGTAGTGTGTTAGATCGGTGTGGCTTGAAAACAAACACCTTACTTAGTATTTCCTCTTAGCCCTGTTACTGCAACTCTCAAGTGACACCCCCACCTCTGTGGCCAGCGATCACTTTACCTTTATGTGTACCTAAGTCCCGACGATGAGAGGGCTGTGTTTACATCTCTAACTTGTGTCAGCAGTGCATTTTCAAGATAATACATTTTATGTTTTTTATTTTTGCAGTGCATTGGATCAAACCCAGGTATTCACAAATGTCAGTTTTATCACAAATGCTAGGCAAGCACTCTACCACTGCACTATACCCCTAAGTCTGATAAGGGATCAAACTCAGGACTTTGCACTTGCAAGGCAGACATGGCACCACTGAGCTAAAACTCCAGCCTGACAAATTGGTTTTTTTTAAATATTAAATCAGACAGAAGGTTTTTCTCTTAGTGTTCAGCTAAAAATGTACAAAATGAAAAAGAGTGGCTTAAAACCACTTTTTCCAAGAACTCATAATATTTATTTAAATTTTTAAAAAATACTACAAAGCGAGACCCTGTCTCCAAAAAAGAAAAAAAAATACTATATACGAGACACAAAGGCACATGTGAAATACCAGCAATTCACTCAGGAGGCTGAGGCAAAAGGATCACAAGTTTGAGTCTTATCTGGGCAACTTAGCAAGTCCCTGTCTCAATAAAATTATTTTATTTTATTTTTTTAAGACAGGGTCTCTCTTTTTACTTCAGGCTGGCCCTGAGCCCGCTATGTAGCCCAGGCAAGCCTTGAACTCAGCAATCCTTCTACCTCTGCCTCCCGAGTTTTTTTGTGATACTGAGGATCAAACTCAGGCCCTTGTGTGTCCAAGATTAGCATGGTACCACTGGAGCTAAATCCCCAACCCCTCAAAATAATTTTTTTTTTTTTTTTTTTGAGACAGGGTCTTGCTTTGTAGTTCCGGCTGGCCCTGAGCTCACTTTGTAGCCCAGGCAAGCTTCGAACTCAGCAATCCTCCTGTCTCTGCCTCCCGAGTGCTGGGATTACAGGCGTGAGCCACCACGCCCAGCAAAATAAATTTTTTTAAAGGGATAGGTGGGGGAACTAGCTTAGTGCTCCTTGGGATCAATTCTCAGAACTGCCAAAACAATTAAACAAATAGTCTACCATACAGAGAAATGACTGCTCCTTGAGGCCAAATTATTGGCTAGAGGTTTCTTAGAAATATGCATACTACTAATATTCAAATGCAGAACTAAGTATTTGTGTTGGAAAATAGCTAATACAAAGTTATAGTTGAGCAATCTGAAAAGATAAATACAAATTTAGTTATTCAAATAAAGCTAGAATTTACTTGACTATCCTTTATTTAAAACCAGATTCCCCATCCCCTGAACCCCACCAAAGTTGGAAATGAACCCAGGTCTAGCACCTGCCAGGTGAGTGTTCTATTGGACAGCTATATCCCAGCTTTTTTTTTTTTTTAAGATAAGAGTCAGACTAAGTTGCTCAGGTAGACATTAAACTTGTGATTCTCCTGCCTCAGTCTCCAGAGCTGAGATTACAGGTATGTGCCATCATGCCCAGAAAAGTAATGATATTAACTAGAACAACAAAAGGAAAACAAGTACGTCAAAACTACATGTATACTTGTGAATCATTTGAACTACATTAAACCAAGTAAAGATTAGATCTAAGGGAAAAATGACGGCTGTCATTGTGACATTTATTTGTAAGACAAACATAAAATAGGTTTGTTTTTTGAGACAGGGTCTTGCTTTGTAAGTTCAGGCTGGCCCTGAGCATACCATGTAGCCCAGGCAAGCCTGGAACACAGCAATCCTCCAGCCTCTACCTCCCAAATGCTGGGATAATAGGCGTGAGCCACCACACCTGGCATGGTTATATGTGGTACCAGAAATTGAACTCGGGACCTTGCACTTGCCAGGCAGAGGCTGGAACCAATGAGTTAAATCCCTGTTTTAAAGACACAGTGTATGAACTTGTCATTCCTTGTATCTAGCACTGAAACCCAATCCTCATCTGAACTGCAAACTCCAACCCTCCAAGGCCTCCTAAGAGCTATGTGCACTTGATTCTCTTTCCTACATCATCTGTTTATGACCTGTTACATACATCTCTCCTACTGCTGTCCCTTCCTCTCCACTATGTGCATCCTCAGCTCTCACACAGCCTTTCGGACCCCACTGAAGACCATCATCATCTCCATGCTGCTATTTATCGCCAGTATCACACAGAGATTTCTCTCTCCCTCCCTCCTTCAGTAAAACATCTTCCTCACAGCCTCTATGACAGTATATATTCTTGGTTATTCATTTTAGTCATCATATTCTATTTTGGGCTATAAATATTAGATTTATTCGAGTTTCAGCTAAGGCACTGGTCCTCAGATATTTCTCAAGATTTAAAACATTATTATTGTATGCTGATTAAGCTCTCACTTGTATCTGAGGCTCACAATTTTGCCTGAGTTTAAGACAAATATATTTAATATATAATGCATGTTACCAGTATATCTAATGCATCATCTGTGATAGAGGTCTGTTTTATTAGCCTTATTATTGTTAATACTCAACAGAATGCTTGGAGACTGAATGGCTCCAAAATCTAACAGAAGAAAATAATTCATAATTTAGCAATTTTTTTTTTTTTTTGAGGCAGGGTCTTGCTTTGTAGTTCAGGTTGGCCCTGAGCTCACTATGTGGCCCAGGCAAACCACCAATTCACAGCAATCTTCCTACCTCTGCCTCCCAAATGCTGGGGTTACAGGCGTGAGCCACCATGCCCAGCACTGTAGTGTGTGATACTGATTGCTGGTCGGTGTGAGTTACCAGGCCCAGTATTGTGTGTGGTTATAGGGATAGAACCCAGGACCTTGCACTTGCTAGGCAGGCGCCAGAATCACTGAGCTAAATCTTGGGCCCCTTTAGTGCATTTTTTTAAACAGTCTGTTTCAGAGTTAATTTTGAAATTTAAAGACCTCAGATCCTTATCCAATTCAGTAACTCAGCTGCTTTTTTTTTTTTGAGACAGGGTCTCACTTTGTAGTTCAGGCTGGCCCTGAGCTCACTATGTAGCCCAGGCAAGCCTTGAACTCAGCAATCTTCCTGCCTCTGCCTCCCAGGTGCTGGGATTACAGGTGTGAGTCACCCCACCCAGCACTGTGGTATGTGCTGTTGATTGCTGGTGGGTGTGAGTCTCCACGCCCAGCACTGTATGTGGTTACCAGGGATTGAACGTAGGACCTTGCCCTTGCGAGGCAGGCGCCAGAACCACTGAGCTAAATCTCCAGCCCGGGAGTAGAAACTTTATATAAGGAGCCAGAGAGTTCAGTATTTTAAGGTTTGTTGGTAAGGTAATTTCTGTGGCAACCACTTCATTCTGCCATTGTAGTCTTAAAGCAGAAATGAACAGGTATGTCTATGTTCCAGTAAATCTTTATTTACAAAAACAGGTGCTAGTTTAGATGTGGCCCACAGGCTATAGATTTAGATCAAGACACCAAATTCCATGTAAAGTAGAATAAAAACAATTATTTTGGTTATGTGATCATAAAAAAGTACTGTGAGGTACAAGAAAGCTGTTGTTTATTTCTGAAAATCTAATACACATGAGTTCCAACTGTACATTCTTTGGGAAGTATTAAGTTCATAAATTAGTGAAATACAGTACATAATTTAAAAGAAATTAAAAGTCACTCCGCAGAAGAGATAAAATTATGGACCAAGTAAATTACATATTTTAAATATTAAACAAGTTATTTGAACCAGGAGTGGTGATAAACACTTGTTAATTCCAGCACTACGGAGGCTGAGGCAAGAGGACTGCCCTGAGTTTGAAGCCGCCTGAGCTATGTAGTGAGCTGAAGGCCAGGACCTACATACAAGACCCTGTCTCACAAATAAAAAAGTTATCTGGCTTAAGGTAAATAATTAATTTGAAAGATCGTAAGTTGTTTCCATAAGCCCTCCTATATATAAAAACATGTACCCTGCAATACACAAGATTTCAGTAAAGAGTATGTAAAATATACTGTATATGGTTTTAAGAATGAAAAAGAACCTCTTGAAACAACACAAAGTTTATAATAAATTTCAGTTCAATCCCAAGAGATTTGAGGATAGTACTACTTACACAGTGTTCAATAAACAAATTTTATCTGAACAAAGGAATAATCAAACCTTGAAGATCTCAACAAATGGATATGGTCTTTCAGTTAAAACGTAATAAATGCAAAGAAAATTAACATTTATTCTGATATAATGATTTATAAACTCAAAGGTTAATAATAGAATGCAAAGCACCTAAACAACAGAATCCTATGAATACTTCTGAACATTCACAATTAGTATGGTTCTAGTTTACCATTAGAACCAAGACAATGAAAATCCTCAACCAAATAATGTGAACAACACATCTCAAAGTAGCAACACATATTATCTAAAGAAAATCCCTTCTATGGGGTAGGGAGCATTAAAAGTTGCTAGCATTATGAAACACAATTTGCTTGAAAGACTAAACTATGTGCTCGCTTCGGCAGCACATATACTAAAATTGAAAGACTAAACTAAGTCCCATAAGTTAGTTTTCTGACACTTGTCTTGAAGCTCTGACAGAAGTACAATACATGGCATTCTTTTTTTTTTTTTTGTAGTAACAGAGATTAACTCAGGACCTTGTGTTTTTCAAGGCAGGCATGGTGCCACTGAGACATATCCCTGGCCCTATATGGCATTTTTTATCTCTAGCTTCATATTAATCTGCTTGTGGTTTTTCTCATTTTTTTTCCCCTAAAAATCGTGTAGTGGTATAAAAGAAATAGGCTTTGTAGGAAAGAAAGTAATATACACAAATAAATTCAAATTAGTCTGAAATTCAATAAAATTACACGTTTTGTAATGACAGAATTAAAACCAACCAGGTTAAATATTATAAAAGATTTCAGTTACTTACTAAGTTGGGATATATACTTGTTTCAGTTTACTCTCGGCTTCTGCAGCTTTTAGACGTTTCTATTTCAAAAGATGAATGAAATATTTTATATGCAATGCTAATTAATACTTCATTATCTTAAATCCATAAGAAAATAAATATTAAAGCGAAATTCAAAAGTTTCTATTTTAAAACAAGCTCTTCTTTTATACTCATATCCTTAAACTACAGTCATCTGTAAGAAAAGTCACAAGATTCTGGGCTACAGAAGTATAAATATTAATATTTTACAAACAGATTTTTTAAACAGAGCAACAAAGAACTCCATTTCCCATTCCTCCATGGGTAAATAAAAGGAAATTTTTTCATGCTAGGGACTAAATACGTGGCTTTGTACACACTAATACACATGTATTTAGTGCTGAGCAACACCCATAGTCCCAAACAAGACCTTCAGAGTAAACATTTTTACTTTTACAACTTTAGTTTTTACTTTCTCACTGCCTTTCTAGGAAAAAGGAAAATGGCACAAAAACTTTGCTCTTAGACAAATATTCAGAGATAATTTATTCTAAAATGAAGCAAGAGAAAGATTGTATTTTTTGTCTATAAAATTAAGTAAGCCTGTATTTTTACTCCTGATCTTAGCCAAAAGGCCAAGAAGCGATAAGCCTGTATTTTTAAATGTTAGGAGAGATATAGTAGCTAAATGTTGGCTGAACCCAATTAGCCAAATGCATGGAAAACAATGGGAAGGGAGATACTGATTAACACAATAACTAATGGGGAGAAAAATAATACAAGGTCGATGTCCAAAATAAGACAAAACAGACATTAAGCTATTCTCCATTCTGCCAACCAGAGAAAACAAAACATTTAGGTGACAGTTTGAAACTTTTCTTTTCTTTTTTTTTTTTTTTGAGACAGGGTCTCACTTTGTAGTTTAGGCTGGCCCTGAGTTCACTATGTAGTCCAGGCAAGCCTCGAACTCAGCAATCCTCCTGCCTCTGCCTCCTGAGTGCTGGGATTACAAATGTGAGCCACCACACCCAGCACTGTGGTATGTGGTATTGATTGCTGGTGGGCCTGAGTCACCACGCACAGCATTGTATGTGGTTACCAGGATCGAACTCAGGACCTTGTGCCTGTGAGGCAGGCGCTAGAACCACCGAGCTAAATCTCTGGCTCCAGCTTGAAACTTTTAAAAGAGCTGAAATTAGGGCTGGGGATTTAGCTCAAGTGGTATTACGCCAACCTTGGATGAACAAGGGCCCGAGTTAGATCCCTAGTACCTCAAAAAAAAAAAAAGCCGGGCTTGGTGGCTCACGCCTGTAATCCCAGCACTTGGGAGACAGAGACAGGAGGATTGCTGAGTTCGAGGCTTGCCTGTACTACATAGTGAGCTCAGAGACAGCCTGAGCTACAAAGCGAGACCCTGTCTCAAAAAAAAAAAAAAAAAAAAAAAAAAAGCTGAAATTTTTGGGAATAACTCTGTCCAAGTATTTTGAAACATCCTTAATGTCACTGTCTCTATCATTAGGCAACTTTTTGAGTAATACAAGTTTCCAGCTATATCACCTCTTCTAGTCAACTTGATTCAAATAAGCACTTTCTGGATTATATATGATGCTGACAGTAGAAATTGTTCCATGGGCAACAGATACCTATTCCTTTGTCATGACCTTAAGGAACTCACTATAGTATCTAAAGTGATCCTTAAAATATATTTGTTCAATACCCAATACCTCCCACTGTGTAACATACAAAACTTAGAAAAAAGTGTCTGTGTTAAACCTATCTGACTTTCTTCATGAGTGCTGATATGTGCTCATAAGAACATAAAACAGAAGGCCAGAGATTTAGCTCAGTGATTTAGCCTTGCAAGTGCCAGGTGCTGAGTTCAATCCCCCATAGCAAAGGGAAAAAAAAGTTGATATCTATTAACCACACACACACACACACACACACACACACACCCTCCGTGGTCATTTTAGGGAAGTGTATAAGTAAATGAGTTACTCGAACTTAAAACATTTGGGAAGGGGCCAGAGGGTTAGCTCAGTGGTTCTGGCGCCTGCCTCGCAAGTACAAGGTCCTGAGTTCCATCCCTGGTAATCACATACAATGCTGGGCATGGAGACTCACATTCACCAGCAATCAATACCACATACCACAGCACCGGGCGTAGTGGTTCACGCCTGTCATCCCAGCACTCAGGAGGCAGAGACAGGAGGATTGCTGAGTTCGAGGCTTGCCTGGACTACACAGTGAGCTCAGGGCCAGCCTGAACCACAAATCGAGACCCTGTCTCAAAAAGGAAAAAAAAAAAAAAAAAAAACATTTGGGAAGGACTTAAAATTTAAAATGATTTCCTACTTTCAAACAAACTTGGAGAAGAATCCCCAGGACCCAAAAAAAAAAAAAATCAAACTAGTATTAAGATGAAAACAAGCAAATTCAGAATATTATTGACACAAATGTCATGTGAGATTTCAGAAGGTATTAAAAAATATCTTAAAGAATAAGGTTGATGACATTAGTCTCAATTTTCAGCATTTCATAAAAAAAGCTTGGTCAACAGGCTAGAGATTTAGCTCAGTGGTTCTGGTACCTGCCTAGCAAGCGCAAAGTCCCTGGTTCAATTCTTGGTAACATACAACAATACCAGGCGTGGTGGCTCATGCCCACTGGCAATCAATACCACACACCATAATGCCAGCCATGGTGGCGCACACCTGTAATCCCAGCACTTGGGAGGCAGAGGCAGGAGGATTGCTGAGTTGGAGGCTTGCCTGGGCTATACAGTGCGCTCAGGGCCAGTCTGAACTACAAAGTGAGACCCTGTCTCAAAAAAAAAAAAAAAAAAAAAAGAATATCCTACAATCATGCAGTTTAAGTAGTATAGAAAAAAATAAAGCAATCTGTAAAATTAGTGTATTGCTAAAAACACTGAAACAGTTTAATGCAATCATGTGGTAACAAAATTAAAATGTTACCTGCTGAACATATCTGTCAGTAGTTTTCCACATATAATAATATTCAATGATGCTTGTCAATGATTTCCAAGGGAGCTGAAAAAATATTTAACATGATAATGAAGGCAGTATTGTATAGAAAATCCTTTCCTTTAAAACCACTTCTTTTAAGACAAATACTCACACGGAAAACACTGCAGAAAAATATATTCTAAAAGAATGTTTTGAGAAAACCAGAATTCTTACCAAAAGGTGCCCCAAACAAGAAGTCCTATTAGTAAGAGATTTGATATATATTGTTTTTCATCCATTTAAAATTATAAACATGATGGTGCTGGGCATGGTGGCTCACACCTGTAATCCCAGCACTCAGGAGGCAGAGACAGGAGGATTGCTGAGTTCAAAGCTTGCCTGGGCTACACAGTAAGCTCAGAGCCAGCCTGAACTACAGAGTGCGACCCTGTCTAAAAAAAAAAAAAAAAAAATACACATGATGATTGATACTATTTCATGCTGCAGCACAATTTTAGAAATGTTATCTAAATGGCTTTAGCCTGAGTTACTTTTTAACTTCCAAGGATGACAGCCACAACTGAGAATCTTTTGGCTTTTGGCATATTTCTCATTCCTTTCAAAACCATGCTGTTTAGACCTATTTTGGTATAAGTAAAACAAAAAGGTAAATTTATGAAAAAAAAATCCACACCCAAGTGTGCTTCCTATTAGAAAAATATGAAGCTTCCTATTGTTGTTTTCCATAAACATTCAAAAGTGGCCAAATGAAATCCTATTCATGAACTCTACAACCAAGGATACATTCATTATGTAAAGAGGGATCTGTTAGGTATCCAAGATGCAAAGGAGGGCAGATCAGACTTCATGATGAATAACTGGGGACAGAACAATCCTGAGCTGTGCTGGCAGATTCTACAGAGGTGATGCAGCCGTCCTCCCTCCCCCAGGCTTCTCTTCCACACTGTAAGGACTGCAGATTTAAACAGTGCTTCCCACACTGTGGCCACATGGATAAGATGCACACCAATTCCTCCCACATCCCCACTGAACTTACCTGTTTGGTCTGTAGAGAAAACAGATGAATTTTACAGAAAAAAAATTATTTTAAGCTTAACTGGTGGCAACTCCGACAGAAGCTATAAATGTGGTTACCCTACAGGACCAGAACAGTACAACCATGAGCTCTGAACTACAGGTAAAGCAAACCGTGTTTGTTTTGTTTTTTAAACCCAATGTGTTCATCTAATGGAGTCCAGCAAGCCCTGACAGGACAGTCACAGCAGTTTCCTAAGGTTCTTAAGCAAGTTAAGACCCTTACTCTCTATTTTTCTTTTGAGAATTAGGTTCTGGTGTGCATTTATCTGGAAACCTGAGAGAAGAGTGAGCTAAGTGACCGTGTAAAAACTGAGCTCTACTGTGAACTTTTATCTTTTCCAGTCCAGAAAGCTCCCATCAGCTGTCCCTGCCTCCAGCACTTTCATTACGAGATGTGGCAGGTATGAAGCTATCACACGGGCATCCCAGAGTGTGCTCCTCACGGAGAACCCCTTCTCCCTTGGTCATCACCAGCAGCATCAAGGGTGTTCCCTGTGACCTATCCACTGAAGACAGAAAAATCCCAACATAGGTGTTTGCCTATGTTTTTGGCAATGTAGATTTTGCCTGATATACTGGTACCTGCAGGAATTTTTCTACCACAGCATTTCATTCCCATGTAATAGTGGCCTTGAAGCACAATGAAGAAAGATCCTTTGGTTTAAAACACTAACATGAACATCAGGCTCACCACTTTTAGTGTAAGGCAAGATGATCTCTGAAAATTAAAATCAAAATGGGCCAGGGCTATAGCTCTGTGATTCCCCACCCACCTGGCTCACACCAGGAGGTCTTATGATCGATCCAAGGTCTTATGATCGATCCCCGGTATCACTACATATAATCGAAAGCAAGCACTGTGGCTAATACAAAACTGATAAGTAGCAGCACAACATTCTAATAATAGACCCTAGATGCACAGCGCTGACAGAGTCAAGGTGAAGCCAAAACAAACCTAACTGGTGGCAGAGGCAGCAGACGCTATGGGGGGATTTGGGGCAGCACAGGCCGGAGCAGGGTTAGTCTGCACTCTTAGCTTCACTGCCTCTGCTTGTGAAGCAACTAGACCTGGCTCATGGCCCTCCAGCAAGTTTTTATGCTTCCAGCGTTAAGCAAACTATCATACTCAAATGGCTTCTGCTATCTCCAACCATGGTTTGTTCAGGGGCCCCTCTCTGAATTATACTAGTTCACTTTCCTATACTGCAAATGTTATCATCATAATCCTTTCTAAAAGT
The DNA here is from genome assembly GCA_004025085.1 of Thryonomys swinderianus. Taxonomy (NCBI): domain Eukaryota; kingdom Metazoa; phylum Chordata; class Mammalia; order Rodentia; family Thryonomyidae; genus Thryonomys; species Thryonomys swinderianus. The sequence goes on along the minus strand of PVIC010016159.1, from coordinate 11,060 downwards.
TCTTTCTTATTTATCTCCACTAATCATATACATGTGTTTAGATTCAAATTGAAAAATGAACTAAGCAGGTAGGGGCTGGGGATGCAATTCAGTGGAAGAGCATTTGCCCAATGTACTCAAGTCCTTGGGTTCAATCCATAACATTTGCAAAAACAAAGTAATGAAATTATCCATTGAGAAACAAAGGTCATAATCTATAGTCCTAACAGATGCATAAAACGTCACACAAAGTTCATAATCCATTCATGATACAAACTCAGAAAACTAGCCGGGCGTGGCGGCTCACGCCTGTAATCCTAACACTCGGGAGGCAGAGACAGGAGGATTGCTGAGTTCAAGGCTTGCCTGGGCTACATAGTGAGCTCAGGGCCAGCCTGAACTACAAAGCAAGACCCTGTCTCAAAACAAACAAACAAACAAACAAACAAACAAACAAAACTCAGAAAACTAAAGAGAAGAGAATCTCCTTAACTCAAACAAAAAAAACCCAACCAAAACGTGTAAGCTGATCTCATACCTAACAGTAAAGAAAAAAACAAAAACATTGGACTTCACATGTGTGCTGGTAACTGAACACAGCACTTACTGAAGTATACCCAGGTGAGCTTTTTAAACATACAAACACATGACGGATGGAAAGCCAAGACACTGGAATTGAAAATAACATTTTTGTTTTTTTGGAGACAGGATCTCCCTTTGTAGTTCAGGCTGGCCCTGAGCTCACTATGTAGCCCAGGCAAGCCTAGAACTCAAGCAATCCTGCCTCTGCCTCCTGAGTGCTGGGATTACACACATGAGCCACCATGCCCAGCACTGTGGTAAGTGGTACTGATTGCTGGTGGGTGTGAGTCACCATGTCCTGTAATGTTGTATGTGGTTACTGGGGATCGAATTAGGAACTTTGAGCTTGCTAGGCAGCTGCTGGAGTCACTGAGCTAAATCCTCACCCCTAACATTTATTTAATAATTTGAGGATACAAAACTGAAAACTGACCATTATAAGACAGTTGTTCAAGTACTGGAGATCAGGAACCCATCAAGAGCTCATTTTCCACATACTACCTAATGATTTCTAGAGAAAACATTTATCAAAATCTCTGAGGAATACAGTGCTCAATATAACAACATCTTGTACATGTGATGGCACTATGGGCTGGATGTGTGTGTTTTCATGTTCTATTAAGGGTATAGAATATTTCAAAGCAAGGGAAGACAGTTTTGGTGGGATGTGCCTATAATCTCAGACTGGACAAGTCAGTGACTAAATGAGACACTACCTCAAAATATGAACTTTTTTTTGAGACAAGGTCTTGCTTTGTAGTTCAGGCTGGCCCTCAGCTCACTATGCAACCCAGGCAAGCCTTGAACTCAGCAATCATCCTGCCTCGGCTTCCTGAGTGCTGGGATTACAAGTATGAGCCACCACGCCCAGCACTGTGGTATATAGTACTAACTGCTCATGGTATTTTTTTTTTTTTTTTTGAGATAGGGTCTCACTTTGTAGTTCAGGCTGGCTCTGAGCTCACTATGTAGTCCAGGCAAGCCTCAAACTCAGCAATCCTCCTGTCTCTGCCTCTCAAGTGCTGGGATTACAGGCATGAGCCACCACGCCTGGCACTGTGGTATGTGGTATTGATTGCTGGTGGGCGTGAGTCTCCACGCCCAGCATTGTATGTGGTTACCGGGGATCGAACTCAGGACCTTGCGTTTGCGAGGCTGGCACTGGAACCACTGAGCCGATCCTCTGGCCCTCATGGTATTTTTGTATGTGGTTATCGGGGATTGAACTAGGGACCTTTCGCTTGTTAGGCAGGTGCCGGAACTACTGAGCTAAATCTCTGGCCCTCAAAATATGAACTTTAAAAGGGGCTGGGCATGTAGCTCACTACAAAAAGACTTTGGGTTTAATGCCCAATGCACTCAAAAAAAAAAAAAGGAGGGAAGTGGGGCATGCCTGTGATTGCATCACTTGAGAAAGTTGAGCTAGGAAGATTATGAGTCCAGTTTGGACAATTTGGTGACTGAGTCTTTGTCACCAAGAAAATAAAGTGCTGAGGATATAGCTTGGTGCAAAGCTCAAGATTCAACCCTAGATGCTGGAATGAATGAATAAATGGCCTAAAAATGCCCATTATTACAAACAAACTCTTGTAGTACCTCATCTCTTGACATTCTATCTTGTTTATGAATGTAATAACACTGTTATGTCTTTTTGTTGTGTTGTTACTTTCATTATTTAACAAAATTCTTATAAATTTGTAGCATGGTATGTATTAGGTTTACTTTTTTTGTATTCCAGTCTGCATGCAAAGCTTACTGAAAAATTAAGTACCAGGAGGCATGAAGAAAAACTTTAGACCAGCCTTCTAAGAATGACTGTTAGTCTTGCTGCAGAATGGGCTAATGAACAATGCTGTCACTACTGTTGTGACCAGAAGCCCAACTCCCAAACTGGAAAGAAGCTACCTTTCATCGCTTCTCGGCCTTTTGGCTAAGATCAAGTGTAGAAGCTACCTTTCTACTTCTAGCACCAAGAGGATTTGCCTTTACCATGCTTTTTGAATCAAATCTCTCTCCACTGACAATATCTATGGTACAACTCCAAGTATATCCAGAATTTTAGATGCAAGGGAGTCTGGGAAATGAGGACTGTAACTTAGACGCTACCCTAGAATGTGGTCATTTTGCACATATTACCTGAACATGTGGTTGGTAAGAGTTCTTGTAATACGAAGACTGGAATTAGCCATCACAGTCAAAAACCTCCAAATGTTTCGGTAGATCATGAAAGTAACCAAAAAAATTCAAAAACATTATTTTATTCATTTTCATATAGAAATTTTATGGCAAAACCAGCCTCTATGTCCAAAAATATTATACCAACACACTGTTCAGATTCCTTTCCTTGTCCTCCATGAAATGTCTGGGAAAGTGTCTGCAAGTCTTACACTTCAGTTTTGACTTCACCATCTACTCCTCTCTGCCTTTACCTTCAGAGATCTAGCTAATAGCCTAGGTACTCCTTTAAACCTCTCTTTTCTGGCACAATTAGTTCTTCTGGATACTCCGGAATACGTTATCCACCGATGGGAACATACTCCTATTTACTTGGGTGTACACTTTCCAACTTTCTGATCTTAACTAATTCTCTAAACACAGAACTACATTAAATTCCTGTTGCATGCCTTTTGACGACATAAGGGCCTGGCAGTTTACAGCTACTGAATAAATTTTGTTAAACTGAATTGAATTTGGAATGACCATTAGAACATAAAATGAGGGTGTTATATATACCTAGTACAAAGAAATGGTTTCTGTTTCACTTTTATTGTTTTGAAACATGGTCTTGCTATATACCCCAGGCTTCCCTCAAATTCATGGCATTCCTCCTGCCTCAACTTCCCAAGTGTTGAGATTATAGGTATGCAAGTACCACCATACCTGGCTGGAAGAGTTTTACTTTAATACTTCTTATCTTCTATTCCTTCATCATCCTATAGCTTTTTTTCTTCAGGAGATTTTGTTCTTACAATTTCTATATACTTATGTAGCTCCATTTATGAATAACTGCTGTATTAATTACTTTGCTCTGTTTTCCTGATCATCTGGGATTAAATACCACCAATGCATTTAAATTCTCAGGTGCCCAACCAACAAATTTAAATTGTGGCATATAACTATTTGGATGTAAGATTTTGTTAGAACAAATGTCAGTGACACTATTACTATTACTGTACATGGAATTCAATGTATCAATCCACAACCATAAGTAGTAATTTTGCTTCACAGAACATAAAAGGCAGGATTACTGGCTTATATCAAATAGAATAATCTATGAAAAGATTCTGTTTCTATAATTTAAAAGAATAGCTTCTACTTTTTTTTCTTTTTTTGTTGCCATCAGGAATCAAACTCAGGACCTTGCATTTGTGGGTTTTGTTTTTTCATTGGCAGCACCAAGGATTAAATTTACAACCTTCCATTTCCAAGGCTAGCAGTGGGGTTAAATTACTGGCCCCCTATTTATGAGCTTTTTAAAATAAAATCATCCTGGGCTTGGGATTTAGCTAAGTGACACCTTGCCAGCCTCACATATACTAAGTCCTGAGTTCAATCCTTGGTACCACAAATAAATAAATAAATGGGTGCCATGGCTGGACATGGTGGTGAGATCAGCCTGGACTACAAAGTGAGCTCAAGGCCAGTCTAAACTACACAGTGAGATCCTATCTCATTAACTAATTAATTAATTAAATGAGTGCCCTTATTTTAAAAAAATACTTCCCTTATTTCAAAGAGATTAAACTTCACTAAGGAAAGCCCATAAATACAAAAAAAACCCAAGTACATAATATAGCAGATAAACCCACCTAGTACTTAAAATGTAAAGTGAAGATATTAGTTCTCAAATGCCCTCAACACACTCACAGTAATTATGAAAGTACATGTGTAAATTTGTGATTGTGAATGCTAATCTTGATTTGTCAACTTCCTTGGATTAAGAAACACATACTAGATTAGTAAAGTTGACTCACACTCCTGTGTATGATGCATAGGTCATGAAGAGGGACCTTCAGTCCCATAAATATTTCCCGCTCTAGTAGTATTCTACTGGTTTTCCTGGCTATCATGAAACAAGTAACTTTGTTCCACCATGCCCTGCTTACTTATTGAACTTCCTTAAAATATGAGCCAAGTAGCTCAGTGGTTCCAGCGCCTGCCTAGCAAGCACAAGGACCCTGGTTTGATCCTCGGTAACCACATACAACAGAAACCCATTGCTGGTGACTCGTGCCCACCAGCAATCAGTACAGCATACCACAATGCTGAGTGTAGTGGCTCATACCTATAATCCCAGCACTTGGGAGGCAGAGGCAGGAGGATTGCTGAGTTCGAGGCTTGCCTGGGCTACATAGTGAGCTCAGGGACAGCCTAAACTACAAAAGGAGACCCTGTCTCCAAAAGAAAAAAAGTGAGCCAAATTAAACTTCTCCTTCAGATTTTGATTATTGGGCACTGTGTCCAGCAACAAGAAAGCTGATAAATATAGAAAAACTGAACCAGAGAGATGTAAAACCTTTACTGTAATTGTAGCTAAGCACAAGGTGTAGAATCTTTTGGCAAGGCAGGCACGATACCACTGAGCTATAAACCTGGGAAGCTGTACACCTATAGAAGCTTTTGGAACTGGTTTGAGTAAGAATTTTTTTTTTTTTTTTTTTGAGACAGAGTCTCGCTTTGTAGTTCAGACTGGCCCTGAGCGCACTATGCAGCCCAGGCAAGCCTTGAACTCAGCAATCCTCCTGTCTCCGCCTCCCGAGTGTTGGGATTACAGGCGTGAGCCACCACGTCCAGCTAAGTAACAATTTTTGAAAGGAACAGAGGATTTAGCTCAGTGGTGCTGCACTTACCTGGCAAGCAAAAGGTCCTGAGTTCAATAAACACTACCAAAAAGAAAAGAAGTTTGAAAAGATTTGGAGATGCAGGAGAGTGAAGCTTTAACATACAGTAAGCACTGTCCAATGACTAATCCTGCTCAAAACTCAAAAGACAAGAATCCTGACAGAAGTGTGGACAGTAAAAGGCAGGATCAGGATATGTGAGTTGGGAGCAAGGACTTTACTGGCAATTGTAGTCAAGGTCACATGTGGTACACTCTGGCAGAGAATGTTACCTGTATTTTGCCCAGGTCCTGGGACTTTATGAAAGACAAAGATTAGGATGGTGGACTAATATGGTGCTGAAAATCCCAAGACAGCCCAACACGAAAGACTGTGGCAATAGCTACCATGGGTGACTTTCAGCCAGATTTATCATTAGAATTGGGAGCAGAAAGGGCCAGAGATTTAGCTCAGTGGTTCTGGCGCCTGTCTCATAAGTGCAAGGTCCTGAGTTCAATCCCTGCTAACCATGTACAATAATACTGAGTGTGGTGACTCACCCTCACCAGCAATCAATACCACATACCACAGTGCCAGGTGTGGTGGCTCAGGCCTGTAATCCCACCACTTGGGAGGCAGAGACAGGAGGACTGCGGAGTTCGAGGCTTGCCTGGGCTCCATAGTGAGCTCAGGGCCAGCCTGAACTACAAAACGAGACCCTGTCTCAAAAAAAAAGAGCAGAAAATTTTGAAAGCCTTCAATTTTGGCCCAGAAGTATAAAGACAAGGCCAAAGAGGGATGGCTATTTAAGAGACTAGCACCATTAAAAATAAGCCAAGTAGTTTTTACAGGGCTAAAATGATTTCCTTTATTATCATTAAGAAGAATCAAAGACAGGCTCCAACCATAAAGCAAATTTTGTGACTCTGCTTGAAGGTATCACTTCTATAAGTCTGCTTCAAATTCACGTTCAACAATTACTAAGACCACTTAAAAAGAGAACTTTAAAGGAGAAGCACGGGCCTAAATGCAGATCAGAAATGTGTAACACAAGTGGTCAAAATTGTCTCTCTTTTAATTTTGCACTCAGAGCTAAAGAAATAAATTTCTATCATTGAAGTTTACAATGAGAACTCAAGGTTTCTTCTTTACACTTACTGCTCAGAACAAATACCAATTTCTCCCTTAAATGACTGGCCTTCATTGTATTTTGAGAAAATAAAAATAACTATATCTGGACCAGGAATTTAGCTCAGTGATACAGCATCTGCCTGGCAAGCATGAGGCCCTGAGTTCTTTTCCTATTTAAAAAAAACAAAAAACAAAAAAACCCTATGTCAGGGGTAGGAGTCAAGGGATTGGCAAATTAAAACAAATGTTCAGTGGTGGACAACATACTCAGCATACTCAAAGCCCTGGGTTTGATCAACACCCAAAACAAAAAATTTACTATATCCTTTATAGGCTTGCTAAATGAATACTATAAAGGTTTACCAGGGCTGGGGATCTGGCTCAGTGCCACTGAGCCTGTCTGATGACTACAAGACCTGAGTTTATCCCTGATACAAAAAAAAAAGGCTCACCAGATTTCTACGTGAGATAAAATATTCCTATCCCTATTATGAATAAAATATTTTATTCATAATGTTCTACTTACAAAGTCTTGACGTATATCATTGAAGTCTTTGCCATATTTTTCCAATGCTTCTTCAAATAAGCTAGCTTCAGAGGCCGACCATTCTTCCATTTCATCTCTGCATAAAACAGGTCCTCCAAGTGGCACTAAGACACTAATTGCACTGCTCAAGTCATAGCCGTGTCTGTACAATGTATCCATAGCATGAAACTAGAGAAACAAAAATAGATAGGAAATGTCAACTAACTATGCATATTTGCTAATTATTTAGGAAGAAAAACATTGAATTGCATACTAACAAAATAACCAGTATTTTTTAAATTAAAAAATAACAGATTATAACATAAGTATTTAAAATTTCATCTGTTGCTTTATGAAATGTTGACTTATTTCAGTTGTGGTGGCCCATGCCTATATTTCAGCTACTTTGAAGACTGAGAGAGAAGGATAACAAGTTCAAGACTAGCCTGGGCAAATTAGCAAGACCCTGTCTCAAAAACAGGCTGGAGATATAGTTCAGTGGTAGGAGGTTTGTGTAACATATGCACAACCCCAGATTTAATCTGAGGTTCTGGCAAAATAGGTGGGAAGTAGGATGTGAAAATGCTGACTTGTACTTTTAGGGTGTATAAGCCAAAAGTTACTTCAGTTATTGCATAAAGTTCATACAGCTTTTCCTGGCTAGGTAAAAATAGATAATGGGGCTGGGGATGTAGCTCGGTGATTCTGTGCCTGCCTGGCAAGCACAAGGTCCTGAGTTCTCTCACTGGTACTGCAAAAATCAAATAACAAAAACCAGATAATGTATCAGAGAGTAAGAGAAAACACTCTAAGGTTGAAGAAGGGATAGAAAGAAACCAAGAGACTGTAATATGATACTTAAGGCAAAACAAAATTATATATCCATGTTAAACAGGCAAAATAAAAACAAAAGTACATATCCATGTTAAAACAGTAACCAAAACAAGACTTTCAAAGACCAAGAAGAGATGACCAGATTTCCTTATAACAGAGAGGCCGATGTGCTTCCTATACAGTTTAACCAAAAGTGATTTGAAAAAAGGAAAGGCAGACTGGTGCATATAATCAGCTATTTTGTTTACCCCCTATTCTTTTTGCAAAAGCACATCAGATCTAGCATACTTTAAAGCATTCTTTGGTCAGGCGTGGTGGTGTAGCCTATAATCCCAATACTTAGGAGGTGAAGGCAGAAGAAATGCCAAGAGTTTAAGACTAGCCTGGGCTACAAAGTTAAATTCAAGGCCAGTATGAACTACAAAGCAAGACATTATCTCAAAAACAAAAACAAACAGGGCCAGGGATTTAACTCAGTGGTTCCAGGGGCTTGCCTAGCAAACCCAAGGTCCCTGGTTCCATCCCTGGTAACCACAAACAACAATACCAGGTGTAATCAGTACCACATTCCACAGTTCCAGACAAAGTAGCTCACACCTGTTAATCCCAGCACTTGGGATGCAGAGGAAGGAGAATTTGCAAGTACCAGGCTAGCCTGGGCCACACTGTGAGCTCAGGACTAGTCTGAACTACAAAGTGAGACTCTGTCTCAAAAAAAAACAAATAAACAAAAACTTTTTTTCCACTCAGAACAGTGAATGAAATAGGTTTGAAAATTTCAACTTTTAAAAACCTTTGATGATGGGCCAGAGATTTAGCCTAGTGGTTCCAGCACCTGCCTAGCAAGCACAAGGTCCCTGGTTCGATCCCTGGTAACCACATACAACAATACCACAACCAGCAATCAGTCCCACATACCACAGTGCAAGGTGTGGTGGCTCACACCTGTAATCTCAGCACTTAGGAGGCAGAGACAGGAGGATTGCTGAGTTCGAGGCTTGCCTGGGCTACACAGTGAGCTCAGAGCCAGCCTGAACTACAAAGCAAGACCCTGTCTCAAAAAAGGAAACAAAACAAAACAAAAAACCCAAGCAAATAAAACTAAAAGATCAAATGATTTTTCAAAATTAAGTAATTAAATTAACTGATGATAAAATTTCAAGAGATAAAAGTAATTTTTATAATTAACAGGTGGTCTGAAACGAAAAGACACAGACTTAAATGCATTTGTCTCAGCTAATATTATACCACCCATTCAAATCCTCTCAAGCCCACATTTAAACCACAGCACACAAAAGAGTGTAGAACTATTCTATATGATAGAAAGGAAACGTCTCTCCAGGCTTGTGGACTGTGGAATTCCTAGGACAGAATTCTGTTGAAATCAATGATAACTTTTAATTAAGGATAACATTATTTGCTAGAAGTCCAAATTAATCCTATGGTTTTGATAAACAGATGATTCTTTCAAACCAATTTTTAAATAGTCTAATTCTACTCTTTTTAAAAAGCTCTAAGTAAAACATGAATATAATTTGTACCACAGAAGGGATAATATCCAAAAAAGTGAAATGAAGGATATAAGCTACAGAAGAACATAGTTTTTGTTTTTTTTTTTTTTTTTTTGCTTTTTGAGACAGGGTCTCGCTTTGTAGTTCAGGCTGGCCCTGAGCTCACTATGTAGCCCAGGCAAGCCGCCGCGAACTCAGCAATCCTCCTGTCTCTGCCTCCCAAGTGCTGGGATTACAGGCGTGAGCCACCACGTCCAGGATTGTGTTATGCGGCATTGATTGTTGGTGGGCGTGTCTCCACGCCCAGCATTATATGTGGTTACCGGGGATCGAACTCAGGACCTTGCGCTTGCGAGGCAGGCGCCGGAACCACTGAGCTAACCCTCTGGCCCAACAACATAGTATTTTGACATAAAACCACAACTTAAGGTTCATCACTAAGATAATGAAAATTTTAAGAACCAGGCATGCTTAAAACACGAACTAATCAATGGTGAGTAAGTCACAACACTGGCTGGCAAGGAGCATGAGGGAAAATTTTTGAGATACTGATATACTTTATCTAAATCCGGTGATGGCTATATGGATGTTTGTATGTGTAAAATTTATAAAATATACAAAAAAGTACTGGACACTACACACATTTATATTTAAAAATAAGAAAAATTAATAAGCATAAAATCCCCTCCAGGGACTTTGCAAAAATACCATCCATACACTGCAAGATTCATTCAAATCTAAATTTTAAAAATCATCACCCAGCACAAGATTTTCTCTCTGCCAATAAGTGGTGAATGTGTTGTCACATTTCATCTCATTCATAACAGATGGAGATGACAAATAGAAGTATTTTAGGAGAAAGACTGACAAGGAAATCTTGGCAGTGTAATTCTCATCTTTTGTTCATTAAGCAGAATATGATGGTAAACTGGATTGTTGTTCAGCAAGTATTCTTTCTCCTGAGCCTCCCATGGAAATCATTCTCTCACTACACTGCTGCCAGGCCTGGCCATGGGACACAGTTGGCCAGGACAATGTTAAGACACGGGACCTTGCAGAAACTAAACATGTACTGGTGCATCTGGTCTTGCCCTCTTGTGCTACTGACTTTAGTGTGCACAGGATGAGAGCTACACTTGGCATAGTTAGACCCAACATGGGAGCTTGGCACTTATGTCAGCTCGATGTATTTTCCAGAATCCTTGACAATCTGCAGATGAGTATGAGAAACCATGTTGCTATAAGCCCTAGAAATTTGTGGCCATCTTATGGATTTTCCCGCTTTAAGAACTCAGAACTTACCTAACTGCCAGAAGTACTCCAAATACACAGTCCTCATCCCTTTGGGTTTTCTATAGAATTACCTCAACTTAAGAATGCTATTACTGGGCCGGAGGGTTAGCTCAGTGGTTCCGGTGCCTGCCTCGCAAGCACAAGGTCCTGAGTTTGATCCCCAGTAACCACATACAATGCTGGGCGTGGAGACTCACGCCCACCAGCCATCAATGCCACATACCACAGTGCTGGGCATGGTGGCTCACGCCTGTAATCCCAGCACTCGGGAGGCAGAGGCAGGAGGATTGCTGAGCTTGAGGCTTGCCTGGGCTACACAGTGAGCTCAGGGCCAGCCTGAACTACAAAGCGAGACCCTGTCAAAAAAAAAAAAAAAAAAAAAAC
>PVIC010016158.1:0-34264 GCA_004025085.1 Thryonomys swinderianus | reverse complement strand
AAGAAAGAAAGAAAGAAAGAAAGAAAGAAAGAAAGAAAGAAAGAAAGAAAGAAAGAAAGAAAGAAAGAAAGAAAGAGAAAAAGAGAGAGAAAGAGAGAAAGAGAGAGAGAGAAAGAGAGAAAGAGAAAGAGAGAAAGAGAGAGGGAGAAAGGGAGAAAGGGAGAGAGAAAGAAATGATAATCTTTTGCCTCTTTTGTCTTATTCAGACTATCAGGATTAGGGTGGTGCCAAATTCATCACTCACAGGTGGTGGTTTAATAATCACATAACTTTAACCCCTGCGTTACACATTCCAGCTTCAGCTACATCCGAAGAACAAAGTCCCACCTCATCTGCATGAGTCTTTGGGGGACATCTAAACACAAACCACAACAAATTCCATAAATAGGTCAACCACTATCATGAAAAGCCCTCAAAGTGAGTGAATCTAAATAACTAAGATTTCAGCAAATAGAGCTCACAAAATGTTCTGAAGGAGGAAAAATATGTGTGTACTTTCGTTTCATTCTTCTGAATGACCCATCTAAGTACTGTCTAGCCTCTCACTTCTGTTTTCAACATAGAACCCAAGACAATGAAGTCAGCACCAGAGACTGATACAACACAGAACTCAGAATCTTCTAAAATCTTCCATCTTCATTGAGAATGAAGGCCAGAGCCTTTGCAGGGTTTCTCATGGTCCGTCGTGTTCTGAGCTTTTGTTACTCTCTGACCTCAGTTCTCTTCCACCTCTTAATCACTGGAGTCCAGCCCCTTCTGCCACTTTGGTGTTCCTCAAATACTCCAGACATGCTCCCAGTAGAGGCCCTTGGCATTGCTCTTCAATGTTCCTGAATGCTCTCCTCCAGATACGCACAGACTTCTGGTCTTTGTGCAAATGTCACCATAATAAACCCATCTTAACCACCCTATTGGAAACTGCAACGAGCCTCTGACCACTCTGGACTCCAAATCTTGTCTACTCAACTGGAGCAGCCCGTTGTCGTATATATACGACGTATATGGCGGCAATTGCTTTACGAGCTAATGGCTGTCCCTGTTAAGAGACCACATTTAGACTCTACCTCTCAAGGATTTTCTTCAGTACTAAAGCAAGTTGAGCTTGCCAGGGGCAGCCCTGAAGAGCAAAGGATGCCTTCACGGGATATCTACCCGTCATCTAATAAGGGACAGAATTAATGGATAAATAACCCAAATTTTCCAGCCTTGGGGGAACAATGTAAGAGGACTTTACATGATTTATCAATTCTCTGCTCAATATGAGTTAACTGCTTATTAAACCACAGTGCTTTGGTTTCACTCCTTTCCTCATCCCTATTTTTCTTTTCCCCCAATAAGCTTTCTGGGATTATTTTTTCCTAAAAAGCTAATTGCAAAGCTAAATCCAAAGCTTTTGTCTGAGTGTCTTTTTTGTTGAACCCAAATTGAAATGCTGTTCTTTATTTTTTCCATAGTGCTTATCATCCTCTAACATAATATCAAACTTACATACATATTCTTCATTGTCTATTTCTCCCTTCCAGTGTGTAAGGACATTGTAATATTGTGACACAATGAGGAGTGCATATTTTTGGTCTTCACTCTGAGTTTCAGACCCAAGAGCTTCTAACTTGTTCACATCTCTGGAGTCACAAGAGTATCTTTTTGCTAATAAGATGACAAATGACTCAGCGGTCTCTAGGCAGCTATAGCGTGGCAGCTGGCTGACACAGAGAGGAAGGACATGTTTAGGAGTGTCAAACTTTCAGCCCCAGGCAAGAAAGAAAGTCTGGAGGCTGCATTAATCACCAATGGCCAACAATTCAATCAGTCATTCCTATATAATGAAACCTCCATTAAAATACTAAATGATGGGTTTAGGAGACCTGTCAGGTTGGCAAATACATCCCTGTGCCAGAAGGATTATCTTAGTCACTTTCTTATCTCTAGGACACAATATCTGAAATCCACACTTACAGAAGGAGACATTTATTTGGGACTCACAGTTTTAGAGATCGCAGTCAATGCATGAACACCTGGCTTCAAAGCCCAAATGCCATGGTGGGAGGGCCTGATGGAGAAAGGATGCTCACATCATGGTGGCCAAGACTCAGAGAGGAAAGAGATGATCCAATCATCTTCCAAAGCCCTGACTCTGGGAACATGAGAGTTCTGGGAGTCCTTTTTGATCCAACCATAACACGGATGATATATTCCAACTCCACAGGACAGAAGTACCTGTGCTCAGAACCCTCCTAGACTTCATTGAAGGTACCTGTTTACCTGGCTGTTCTCCTTTGTGACAGTCCTTTAGCATAAACTTTGTAATGATCCTTTATAACAATCATTTATAATAAACCATTTATATTTTTATTGCAAGCCCTCATAATAAACCAGTAAATATAAATAAAGTATTTCCCTGAACTCTGTGACCCTTTATATTCAATTGTTGAGGAAAAGGTTGTGAGAATCTTCACCTGGCAGCCAAGTCATCAGACATGGAAATAATTTGGGCACCCATTACATGTGATTGTCATCTGAAAAGGAGGCTATGCTTTGTAAAATTTAGGCTTACCCTGTCGGGTCTGTACTAACACTAAGCAGTTAGTGCCAGAATTGAATTATGGATTTTGTGGAGATGGAAATATAATCTAGGGATGGGGAGAGCTGGGAGCAAGGAAGAAAGAGGAAGTGAAATATATATGTACAAATTCTCCACAATGAATATATTTATTATGCATTGCAAATATATAGTATACTAATAAAAATATTTTTAAAAAATTAAATTTTGTACAGTTACAAATTCTCAATGTTGAATGTGATCATAATGCATGTATAAAATACACCAATGAAGTCAGTTAAAAAAAGAATTAAGTTTTATTATTCACTTCCCAGTCTGTAGAGAATTGCATGGTGAGAAAACTCACACACTTGAAGATGGAAATATTGTGATAAGAGGAACGGTTATTTTTACCATGAAAACAAAGACTTTTGTAATTTTGTTTGTTGGTATATTTCAAATACATACAACAGTGCCTGTTATATAGTATATGCTTAAAAATAGTTGGTAGGCCTGGGCTCCATAGTGAGCTCAGGGCCAGCCTGAACCACAAAGAAAGACCCTGACTCAAAAAAAAAAAATAGTTGGTAGGATTAATGAAGGAATGAAGCCTGATGTCTTAGATCATAAAGCTTTTATCAAACAATATAATAAACTGGAGGCTTATAAACCCCAGATTTCATTTCTCACAGTTCTGTGGCTAAAAACTCCAAGATCGCAGCACCAACAAATTTGGCACTGGTGAGGGATTACTTTCTAAGATATATTTGTTTTTTCACTGTATCTTCATGTGGCAGAAGAGATCATGGATCTACCTGAGGAGTCACATGCAAAGATGCTAATTCTACTCACCTCCATGACCTTATCACCTGTCAAAAATCTCACCTCACTGTATCATCACCTGTAGAGTTAGAGGTTTGACATGAATTCAGGGAGTGGGATATAAACATTTAGACTATAGTGCTTACTTAAATTCATTATTTAAACATTACTGAGTCAGAATGTCTTTGGCAACAAATAATAGAAGAACCAGTTCAAAAATGGCTTGAGTTCTAATTTGTTTTCTCACAAAACTAGAAGCCTGAATTTGCATAGGCTCAGGAAGAAGGAAGATGGACAATAATATATGTGGGGGTTAGGCTGGAGAACCAGTGTCTCCTAATGTCTTAGGGACCACATGAGTGTGAAATAAATAGGTCACAGCTGTGTAAATACCATATCTTTTCTCTGGTATGAGAAAGTGAAGGTGTAAATGAATTCTAAAATGTATAACAGATATTGTGAAATAGAAAATTTTTAAAGGGAAAAGGATGTAGGGGTAAGAAGAGAAAGAAAAGTTTGATGGTAAAGAAGGAAACAAAGCTTAAGTATATAAGGGGTGGCTCGAGAATGGGAGAAAAATGAGGATTAAGCTGTGTCATGTACTGGTACAAATTCTCATTGTTGATTGTGATCATGATGTGTATATAAAATGTACAAATAAAATCAGTTTCAGAAAAAGAACTTGGGAGAAGGAACATAATTTTGCCTTTTGATTATTTTAATTAATTCTGTTAGCAAATGATAAAGGACACAGACTGTTCAAGCATTAATGTTGGTTGTAGATAAAAATAGAAGACAAGAAGACAGAAAGCAACCAGGAGTAAATGCAGCTGAGTGGAGGTGGAATGCAGATGTGCTTAAGGAGAGTCTGAATTTACCCTTCCAAAACCTAACTTTTTCTCTCCCACCATGTGCCCGAGTGCACTCAGAATATACTGTCACCTTCTCCTCCTATTCACAAATAACTTCCTAGTTCCTGACTCAAGTAATGAGATACCTCATCACTGCTAGGTGCCAGTGGCAGCCTGGTCATTGGAGCATTAAACAAATGTACCACGTTTGTAGCTCATTGTCTCTGAAAATTCTGTAATTCTCATCCTGTACCAAAAGTCCTATGATTTCTGATTATAATAATCACTTTGATTTGGGTTTCTGAAAGGAGCAGCGGTGTTGCAAAGTACTTCGATACACTAACTTTGGAGTCAGAAAGATATGTGTCTGACTCTGTCTAACTCTACAGGTATTTGCTGTGGACATTGAAGCAAGTTGTTTGACTTTCTGAGTCTTATGTAAGGTGGGCTAATAATACTCTTCAGGCTACTGTGGGTTTAAATAAAGTAGCATATGAACCAGCATGGGCATCGTGGCATGGAGCAGGAAATGCCGAAACAAGAGGAGCCCTTCTAGTCAAGGCTGAGAACATAACCTTCATGCCTTAAAGCCACTCTCCACAGAGAGCCAGTAAGTCATTCCCTGGCACTTCTACCCCACCACACGGCGTCCTTTTAACTAACTTCAGCCTCATGGTAAAACAGTCTCTTGCGGCATGATTGCGCTGGTGGAGCGTGTTATTACTCCAGTGCCGCATTTGTCTTGATGACTAACTGCTTATCACAGCAGTGGTTTCTGTACCTGGTTTCTTCTTCCATTATGGTTATGTACATACATTTATAAACACAGTACCCCATTGTGCATGCAGATAATACCCACAATCTCCTGGTAGACAAAGAACTATTTGGCACCAACATAAGATTTGGATACCTGATGACAAATAAAAGAGATTTACTTCATTTACATAGGTGACTCCAGCGTGCTTGTTGCTTCCATGTTGATTCTGAATGAGGGAGTGGTTATTCATAAACCCGTGCTGGGAATTTCAGACAACCTGATAAAGTATGTCAGTTCTCACCTTGCCTCCCACAGCTTTGACCCTTTCACTGTGGATAGATATTAGAAGGAAAGCAAGCACGAGGAAACAGAGGCCATGGGTTTCTCATCTTCTATTTCTTTGAACTGGCCTCAAAAAGCTACCATTCTTACCTGAATCACAGTTAGCAAATCCACTGCTTCTCTAATGGTATAACTGAGAAACTGTGTCTAAGATAATCTTTGTGACAGTTTTTCTGTGTCAACGTAAAATGTAGGAGTACTCTCAAAGAGAAGTAGCTTCGTTCTTCCCTGTCAAATGAGCCACAAGACGCAGAAGGAACTGTAAACCCCTGTTCTGTCCTTCCAACCTTTCTCTGTTTGTGTTCACTCATCTGCCAAGATCTTAGGTTGATAAGATGATTCTCTTTATCTTTATCAGAATTACGCTCTCCTGCCCACACCTGAACCTGAGCTTCAGATGACTCTAGAATCCTGGATTGAAATGACCACCCATTCTGCCTGCCTTTTCCAGGCTCTACAGATGAGAGTACCTTCGAGCTTTCAAACCAGGTCCAGTAGAAAGGACTATAAGGATGATGCATAGGGAATGAGGGCTCAGAGTCTGGAATACAATGGCAGCCCGAATCAAACAACTGAAAATGAGGCCAGGAATTTATTGAAGAATCCAAGTCTACAACCAAAAGTAGTTGGGGGCCACATCTGGAGATTGAGTTGGGACTAAAGTTGAGAAAATAATAAATAGTACAGCATACTAGAGCATGTGTAAAGCAAACAGAATCAGGTGGGAGATGAAGAGACATAGCTTGCCCCTTTTATTGGGTGCCTGTGGCAAGAGTAGCCAGGGTTGCTTCAAGGAGCCAGGTAAGACAGAGCCAACTAATCTCCAGGTTTCTTCAAGCTCCGATAGAGAAAACTTCAGTAACACTTTATATCTTCCTCCCAAAGCAGTCAAGATCCACTAGGAGGTCAGGTATGAAATTTCTCACATTATCAAAATGACGAAGGGGATGTTTTTTCTAAAGATGGGGATGGAGACAAAGGTACCAAACTCTTAGAGGATTTACAAGCCCTCTAAGGATTTTCAAATTCTACTCAGGCAAGTAGTGTTTGAGGCCAATACTTCTGAAAATGAAATCTGGGCTGTTCTCCAAACTATGAAACAAAACACAAATGAATGTAAGAAATCTGTGCACAATGGCTCCTAAAGTTAGCAAAGAGCAGTATGTGGCTGTGGGAAAAGGTCCTGTAACAAGTCAGGGGAGCTGAAAGAGCAGGAGGACATACAACACTGAAATGGATAGGATGGAGATCACTCAGCAGCCTGTCTCAGACACAGGGAGCAGACACAGATGCCAAGCTACGTGCAGGAGAAGCCAGACAGTCCTGAACCAGTAGTACAGCTTAAATACGCCTGCTGATGGGACAAAGTCTGTAAACGAAACGAGTGAGACCCCTTTGTTTATCTTCGATGTTTTTTAAAATTGATTTTATTGGTATATTTTTACATATATTATGATCGCATTTAGCATTGAGAATTTGTACATGACACACCTTGATTTTCATTTTTTCCCATTCCTCGCCCTCCCTACAACTCCTCCTCCCATATATACATAAGCTTTGTTTCCTTTTTCTTTTTTACCATCTTTAATGATTTTTTTAAAAAATAGTAATCATGAAAATATTATGCTGAGCCTAAAGTTTTAAGGGGTGGGATCATTTAAGTAGCAGATTCATAATTATTTCTCCAGAAGAGTAGAGAGACCAGAATTGGCTATTTCTCTCCACATAGTTCTAAGGGCTCTGTTTTGTCCTTTGGGTTGCAGGAGAGGATAATCTAATTGGTTAAAGAGCAGCCATATTGAATGGTGAGAACTCTTGGTCCGGTATACAAATCACAACCTCGCTCTCTAACCATTCCTTTACCAACAAGCATTTACTAACCGATTGTGTCTTGGAAAGAGGCTGAATTCTGAAATATGATTTGCTGACTTGGAGCTGTTGGCACACACAGGTAAAACAAACAGCAGCTCAGTTACTGTTAGGAAGTGACTATAAACACAACAGGCCAAGGAGACAGAGATACTATGGACTAGTCCTTTCCATCCTTTCTCCCCCTTTCTTTCCTTCCACATTTTCTATTCAGTATCTACATAGAAATAACACTGTGGTTATCCAGGGAAGCCAGATAGTCTTCTTTCTTCCTTTAATAGTACTTATGAAGAACCTGTACAAGGAACTATAATACTCAGTAAATACAGAAGAAAAAGCTCTGCCCTCGTGAAGTTTAAAGCCTGAAAAGTTTATAGTCTTGAAAAGGGGTAGGATTATAAATGCTGAAAGAGAGGAGGAATGGCACTTTGAAGGGTAATGATAGAATTACAGGTAAGACTAGGACCCAGGTAAAGGAAAATATAGGGATTAATTGCACAAAGAGATGACTGACTATATTGTTCTGAGACATATAATTTCTTTGACAAAGGGGGAGTCAAAAGAGCAATTTCGGTTGTCTTCTCACTCTTCTCTTCTTTGTCTTCTTTTTTTATCTTCCTCAAGAGAATGGTTTCATTCTTACAGATTCAGATTTCCAGCTTGTTTTTTACCTTCCTCACTCTGTCTGATTATGTTAACTGCTTACAGTAAACCATTGTCTCTTAGGATGCTGGCAGAAGTAATGAAAAGAGCCCAGTCTGGGAACTGGTTGACCTGGATAGATGTCAGTAAGTGTGGGAATATGGAAATGAAGGAAAAGGAGGTCACTTAGGCGCTGTAACTCAAAACAGATGGGTCAGAGGCCAGACATCTTTTATACAGACAACCGCCAATGATAACTCAAGCCCATCAAGGCACAATTAGTTAATCAGATACCTACATACCAGGTGCACTGAGAGGCAGATTAGTAGGTAATTGTTGTCATCTGGTTCCCGTCTCCATCTTTGCATGCTTTAAATATCTGCAGAGAAGACTGAAATTAATAATAATAATAATATACTATTCTAGAAACTGAAGTTTGTTTCAGAATAGAGTAAGGGAAAGCTGTTTACTTTAATCAATTTTGTAATAAGCTAAAAAGGAAGAAGGGAACTAAGTGATATCAGCCAGGTCAGTATTAAGAGTAGGCTGGAACCTGTGGCTGTCTTTGACACACCAGGTACCTAATCTGCACTCAAGCCAGGCCATCTGCTAGATACAGCGAGTGTGGACCGGGGGTAATGCCTCCCCAAATGACAGTCGGGGGTCACTGAGCCAAGACGAAAGGCCTAGATGAAATCAGTTGGAATGCTTATTCTATAATTTATGAAAACTCAAAGACATTTTTATGTTTAAATATTTCAGGTGATCCTTATTACCTCCCATGTACTCTCTGTTTAAAATTTGAGTAAGTTGGAAACAAACCTCATCTACTTCCTTTCTTTAGAAGAAAAAAATTAAAAATAAAAAAGTGCTTTGAAATACTGAAACATTTGTGAATATAAAAATTAGGATTCTAGTAACTCAACTAAAGAGCTACCCAAAACAATTTTAAATTGAACATTAGTCATCTCCTTTCTTAAATTGTTTTTCAGCCTTTCAACTCTAGGAAATTTTCACTGGCCACTGCCCACGGCAGTCTCCCATAATAAATTGCTTTTTCTCAGTATTAACTTTTGTTCTGTTTTATTTTTCCCTTCCTTGCCCTTCCATCTCTTCCCTCTTCACCCTTTCCTCCCTTTCTCTCCCCTCCACTGTTCTTTTCTCTTCTCCTCATCTTCTTCCTTCTTTTTCTCCTCCTCCTCCCTCCTTCTTTTTCCTCCTCCACCCAAACTTTACAGTGTTGAAAGTGTTGGTCCTTCACACAGGTAGATTATAATACAAATAAAGTCCTAGAATCAGTGTGAAAGTGGTTCATGAAGAACCTCAGAATGTTGACAGTTACTTCATTATGGCTTTTGACAAGTTTATAGGTTTATAAGAAGGTAAAGAATAGGACGTAATCAAAATTTCATCATCCTGGATCCCACTTCCTGTTCTTTTCCCCTGGTAATAAATGACTAAGGCAAGACATTGGTCCTTCTTTCTACCAACTTTACCATTCTTGATTCAGCACGTGATCAGTTTCCGTGAGGTTTTGCAGCATCTTAAAATGCCAGGTCCTCCAGATATCTCAGCTTTCCCAGAGGGCAGTTAGTCCACCAGGTAGATTTGGCTCTGTGAGATGACCATCGTGTTTGGCTCTCCAGAAACAGCAAAAAAGGAAGCATTTGATGGAGGCCTAGTCAGTTAGAGATCCACCATCCTGATGGCCAGAGGGATTTGTCCAATTACAGGCTTACAGCCCATGCTGAATTAATCCTAAAGTTATCTTTCCAAGGTAATACTCTTATTGTATGTAATGTTTGCTTAAGCTGGTTTCTGACACTTTCACTATGAGTAATGAAAAACATAGTTAATATTCTACTCTAAAATATAGAGTATGACCAAAGGTCAGTGGAGCTTTGTTTTAAATTGGTCACACTTACAAATTTTTCTGCAGTCCCCTTATATTCTAGACCTAGCAGTGGCAAAGACATAAGTATTGCAAGTTGATTATTGTTGTAGTCTTGCCTCTTGCAAAACAAAAGTACAAAATTTATACCAACCTCTGAGTACATAGAGAACCAAATTCAAATTTATGTTAATCTAAAATATCCCAGGTCAACCTATTCAGCACTGGTTTTTTTCCTGGCTTATAATTACTTGCAATTATAATTATTTATACTTATAATTACTTGTACTAAACAAAAGAAATATATATATATATTAAGAGCAGGAATTATGTCTTATTCATTTCTATAATTTTTATGGTACTTAAGATAATGGTGTCATTAACCCAAAGCCCACTAACTGCTGTACACATGATGTCTCTCATACATTAAGACATAATTTTAACAAAATTCTAAAAGATGAATAGTATTATTTCCATTTCTCATATAAGGAAACTGAGGTTCTAGAAGGTTCTTAAAATCATGGTCTAGTAAATTACAGAGTCAGAATTCAAAACCAGGTCATAATTCTAAGATTGCATTCTACTGCAAAGTACTAAGCACAAAACAAGAAAGAATTTAATTACTGTTAAATCAAGTTGAAAATCAGAGTATCTCAGTGATAGAAAGAAAACTGCAAACATGAAGTAAATAGCTTCCAAAATCAAATAATTGTAGTTATTTCCAGTTTCTTATCTTATATCTTCAACCAAAGGGGAAAATCCCAGGTTATTATCAATGATTTATATAATCTAGTACTGTCAAAGAGTGATGCAAATATAAGGCCCACTCTGGAAATATTTATTTTGTTGAAGATCTCTGAATACATTTGGACCATCCAGTGTTTAACAGTATTCATCCCTTCAACATGGCCATCCTGCAGATGCAAGCAGGAGTAGCATCAACAAATTCAGTTAAAGAGAATACAAAGTCTGCCAGCTTTCTCCATCACTGACAAGGAAAGTGCAAACCTTTCTCAAGTCACATAGTTAAGGGAGCTTTCTGCATATCCCTGAGTGCCACATGCCTACCGAGACCTATGTTCTAACCTGAAGGCTATTGTTTTACTTTTATAGCATTCACTATAAACATTGCTGACAATGCGCTATTGAGAACTTGGTCACAGGTCTCAACAAGTAGAAAGGCTTGAACTTGCATCTTCGTAGCTCTGCAGACTCTAAATTCTTCACCATTATAACTTTCTAGCAGTGAGGGCTTACTGATTCAATTAACGAAGGAGAAGCCTACCTAGAAAAAACACAAAGTGGTAAGAGGAAGGGAAAGAGCTTTCAAAACTATCGGAACTTTTGATGCTTCAGTTTTGGAGAGGAATCAAGTTTCCCACCTAGCCATCCACCAATATAATCCATTTATGACTCCCAATCCCCTCTTAGTGCCACCCTATATGTTTAATGGCTAGAATGGCAAGAAGATAAAAGCAATAAAATAAAGAAAGATGCACAATAATTTTAGGTTGAACTGGTGCCCAGGTGACCTCTCCAATGAAGGAAGAGAGCGTTGGAAAAGGCCTTCATCCAACTCAAAAGAAGGAGAAGGAGAAGGTTGGAGAAGGAGAAGAAGGAAAGGGGAAGGAGAAAAACAGGAATAAAATAAAGCAGGGATTAATCTTTGAATACTAATTCTGGGTCGGTGATCTCATAATAAGATTGTTAGTGCCAAGTGTGTAATTTCAAAAGAGAGTGGTCCTGTAATCTTCTTTCAAAAGGGAATACAAGGGACATGATTTCTAGATCATTGTATTCTATCAGGTAGCCAGCTACAGTAGTCACTTCACTTCTATGGGTCTTGGACTTCATTTGTTACACAAAAGAGTAGAATCAAACCAGATCTCTGCAAACTGTTTTTAAGAGTGAAGAATTATATTTTGTAAAGAAACATAAACAAGGGGCTGGAGGGAAGAAGATAGAGAGGAACAGAGAAGAAGAGAAGTGAAAAATGATCAAGAAAAGATAACTATGTATATGTCAAACCTCTAAGCTGATTGTAGTCACTACTTATCACAAACATATACTAATAAAAATTTACACATATAAAATAAATAAAAACTGAGCTACTTTTGCACAAGTCAAATGGGAAGCTAAAGATCCTGAGGTTGCTACCCCTCAACAACTTGCAATTGCATAGGGTCTCCCAAAGTGTCCAAAGGGAAGTTTGAAAATTTTTTTGTCTAATGATCTATAGAGGGCCTCCCAGTACTAAGGTCATTTTACTGGCAATCTATGCGTGGGTTCTCAGAACTGATTAGAGGCGTTGTCTGAGGGTGGTGCTCAGAAAAACCTGTTCTCCAAGTCCTGACCCAGTGAAGAAACTATCATGGCAGAGAAATAAATGGGAAAATAGACCAGAAGAACAAATTTGTCACAGAAAATGGAACAGACAGTTCCAGTCCAACCCTATAAATCCATCACGTGAATTACACACCAAAAATAGTTTTTCTGCGAACGTGCTAGAAGAAAAGCATGGTTTCTAACTATCTTAAGAAAGAACAAGTAAATTGCAATGATTTTCCCACAAAGGCCATAAGCATTTGCCAAAGAGGCTGACTTCTTGTGTTCAGTGAGTATTACTATATGTAGTGACTTTGCTGCACTTGGCCATGTGTGTGTGTGTGTGTGTGTGTGTGTGTGTGTGTGTGTGTGTGTGTGTGACATACTCCCTATTCCATCTCTCACCACTTTTCTCAAGCCCTTCTCCTCTACCTTATAATTATGTTCAAATAATTTCTAGGAAATTCTTGAAATAGCTAACAAGTTCTCTGAAATACATTCTTGCACAGCAAATTAAGCCTTATGTCTCCCAGGAAGCCCTCTCTAGCCTTTCTTCTCTCTTCTATAAAATTGAGCACTACAAATTACTCTACAGCTAATCTCTTCAGCAATGTGCTTACATAATATTTAATTTTCCATCAGAGTCAGCCTCATCTCCCCATCAAAACTAAACCTTCATGGAATCGGGTAAGTGCATTTTTATGAACTCCATGGTGCTAAGCTGAAATACTTATTTCAGAATAATGGATAAACACTAGTTTTCTGAGTGCAGTAAACATGGCCTTGCATTTTCTTTCTTTCTTTTTTTTTTAATTGAACTCTATTGGTATATTTTATATACACCTCACAATCATATGTAATATTGGGAAATTTGTACAAGTATATGACACGTTGACTCTCATTTTACCCATATCCCTACCCACTCTACAACCCCCCACCCCCTATATACATGTGCTTTTTAAAATTCATATTTATTCTTTCTCCTCATTACTTTCCCCTACCCCTTTCCCTTTGAATATTTCCTGTTTCTCAAAATCTATCATACATTCTAAAACTCATTTACAACTACAGGTTCTCATACCAGAGAAAAGATTCAATATTTATATGTCTGTATAATATATATATTTCACTTATTAGTGTGTCCTCAGGATAGTACATTTGTGTATAAGTAACTCAAACTTGTTGTTCTTTATGTCAGAGCAATACTCCATTTTATTAAAAACAACAACACATCTTTATCCAGTCTCCAGTTGATGGGCATTTGGGTTGTTTCCAAGACTGAGTCATCACAAACTGGGCTGCTATAAACATGGGTGCACATATATCTCTATGATATGATTCTTTTAATTCTTTTGAGTATATTCCTAGCAGGAGAATAGCAGAGTTAAATGGGACCTCTAATTCTAGTTTTCTGAGGAATATCCACACTGATCTCCACAATAGTTGCACAAGTCTACAATCCCACCAACAATGGAGAAGGATTCCTATTCCCCACAGGCTCACTAGCACTTACTGCTGCTTTATTTTGGAATAGCAGCCATTCTTTGCCAAGTGAGATGAAATCTCAGTATTGTTTTCATCTACATCTCTCAAATGACCAGTAACGTTGAGCATTTTTTCATGTGCTTCTTGGCTGCTTTTACTTCTTTCTCTGAGAAGTGTCTGTTCATTTCAGATGCCCATTTTTGAATCGTATCTTTAAATTCAGGGGGACTGATTTTTAAGCTCTTTATATATTATAGAGAATATCCTTTGTCTGAGAAACAGCTAGTAAAGATTTTTTTTCCCATGTTGCTGGATGTCTTTTAGCAGTGCCAGTAGTTTCTTTTGCTGTTCAGAAACTTTTTAATAGGATGAGATCCCATTTGTTGATTCTTTCTGCTAGGTAATTTTTTTTTGTACCAGGGATTAAACTCATGACCTTGTACTTGCCAGGCAGGTGCTGTGCCACTGAGTTACATACATTCCTGGCCCTGGCCAGTCATTTTCTAGCTGTGTAACTTTGACTTAGCTTTATGCTTACCTCCTCTTTCTTAAAAATCAGATACTAATAACTATTTTACATCAATGAAGGTGAAAGCTTAGACACATAAAATATCTAGAATAGTGGTCAGCATATAGCAACTGTCATCATCATCATTTTCAGTTTTGTTAATATTATCTGAGTCTATACATTTATTGTGATATTTAATTAATTCTATAAGGATCTACTGAAAAAATGCTGAATAGGTCACTGGGCTTCGTGGCTGTTTTACCTGAAAAGAATCTATTTTCTTGTCAAAGAGGACTTGCAGGTATGATGAAAAAGTTAAGGTTGAAATAATGTGGTTAACTAGAACTTAGAAAACTATGTCATAGTGCTAGAAAAGGAAAACAGTCTTAAGACTTGTCTAGAGGAAATGGTGTGGCTGGGATATGTCTCAGGAGTGAAAGGAGTGAGCACTGCAATATGGACATTTCTGGAATCCCAAATTGTTGCAGATCAGGAAGGTAATAGGGAAACCATGATGTTTATGTGTAGCTAATGATTCAGCAATTTATCTAATGTTAAAGTTCAGAGGGATGTTAAGTCATTGAATTCAGGCCTCCTTCTCTGGTTCTATCCTAATGCATATAGTAGTTTTCAAGTAAAAGTAAATGCTTCTTCTAGATAGCTTACACACACTAGAATTATTCTGCCATGGGTTTAGATTTAATGAAATCCAAGGTTCTTTCCTGTCAGTCTCTTCAACCATAGAGCCAGAAATCATTCTAATGGTAACAATGCTTGGCTCAAATTGGACCCACTGTGGTAAAGGTAATAGATGTGGTCATCACTACTGGGAGGGCTACCGGCACAGAGCAGGTCTACCCACTCAGACTGGCTACTTTCCTTGTTTTTTGGCATGCAAGAGCTTTACCTGTCTCTTTTTTAAAATTTGTATCTTTATTGGTACATTGTATATACTCTTGAAGCAACCTTAGAAAACCGTTGCCGTCTTATAGGCACTTAAAGTTTTCAGTTGCAATAATTTATACTATGAAAGTGGTGCACAGATTAGTGTAGAAGAGCAGTATCACTGGTTCCAGAGCCTGGGCCTGCCGGTTAAGGTCAAGGGATCCCAAGAAGTTAGGAAATCCAGGATGGCTGTGTGCGTGACTGGGGGAATGAGCTATCAGTCCCCTGATCCCAATGTTATCTGCATGAAAATGGGGAAATCAGCCAACAAACACACAAGGACCTGCTAAGCCTCACTCATAATTACATAAATGCAAATTAAAACAACAAAGACATACCATTTTTTAAACTATCAGATTGGCAAAAATCTTAAGGTTGATTATGCCTATTACTGGCAAGGATGGGAGCCAAAAGTCATTTTCATATACTTTCCATGAAATGCAAATTGATGTAACTTTCTGGAAGATAATTCAGTATTATCTGTTATAATTAAATGAGCATGAAAGCATAGAAGGAGTAACTTTCCTGCTAATAATTACTCTATGCTATGGCTATATTTGCAACTGTATGGTTTATTATAAACATATTTGTCATATGTATGGATTAGGATATTCTTGACTATAATTTATAGAGAATAGCCCAAACATATAATAATAATAAACTGGTTAAATATAGTGCATCTATATATTAGGTGCCTAAACTGAAAAATGGATTTGAGGGTCTGAACAGAGCCCAAAGTAGTTGAAGTTCACAGGCCAGATTGAAAAAGAGCTTCCCTAGAAGTATTTAATGGAGTTCTGATCCACATCCATGGGTAAAGATACTATCGAAGACTGTGGACTCACCAAAAAAACATAAGATAAAATAGTACATAATATTAACACAAATGCTGGGCATGCTAGCTCATGCCTGTAATCCCAGCACTCGGGAGGCAGAGGCAGGAGGATTGCTGAGTTTAAGGCTTGCCTGGGCTACCTAGTGAGCTCAGGGCCAGCCTGAACTACAAAGCAAGACTCTGCCTCCAATATAAATAAATAAATGAATAATAATAATAATACAGGGCTAGAAATAGTCCCTGATTGCACCAACCAGACTGAACAATATTTTAACACCTGAGACATTAGTATTTTAGAGGAACTTTCAGAAATGGGGAGTATTTGGCCCTAAACTAAACATAGCTTTGATCCTACCTAACAATCTTTATAGGAAGGCCCAGATGGTCATTAGGATCAAAAGGTCATTAAGTATTGGACTATGTTCCACAATGGAACTAAAGGTAATTTAGAAAAAATGAAAAGTTATGCAGTACCAATCAAGACAAAAATTACAATATGTGGCATGTAATCAAAGGTCATCACACATGCAAAGATGCAGGAAAATGTTACCCATAATCAGGGGAAAGACCAATCAATTGCAATAAAGTACAGAAACAAATGTGAGACTTGGTAGACAAGAATTTTAAAATAACTATTATAATTGTGTTCCATATGTTCAAAATGTTAAAAAATATTGATGGTATAAAAAAGAACTAAATCTAACTTTTAGATACATAACCATGATGTGAGAACCTGGAGCCTCATGCACTGATAATGGAAATGTAAAATGGTGCATCACTTTGAAAAGTAGTTGAGTTTTCTTTAAAACTTAACCATGTATTCCAGATATTCTATTCCTAGGTATTTGTGTAAAAGAAAGTATGTATCTACATGAAGTTTTGAACACAAACACTAATAAAGGCTTTATTTGTACTAGTAAAAACTAGAAACAACCCAAACAGCCTCCAAGGAGTGACTAAATAAACCAATTGTGGAATATGCATACAATGATACACCAACAGCAGTAGAAAGGAATAAAATATTGATATACTTAACTAACCTCAAAATAATTATTCTAGGTGGAAAAATCCAAAGAGAAGTCATACCAGATGATTGCATTATGTAAAACCCTAGATGGAAGTGTGGTGACAGATGTCAGTGGTTACTCTGAGTTAAAGACAGGCAGAAAGAACGAAACACGAAAGATTACACAAGGGCCTGAAGAAATTCTGTCGCAGGTGCTCATTAAGTTAAACTTCACAATTTGTATACTCTTAAGTTCACCTCATTATGTGCCAATTATATTTTTTAAAAGCTGATAAAGTAAAAGAAAGAAATAGGGTTATATTTGGGAAGACCTCAAACTGCAAAACAATGTTTATGGTTGTTTTCCTTTGGGTAACTTGGCCCATCTCTAACATATATAATGATAAATGCATGAATTTTTTTGAAAATAAAACCATAAATTAGCAATGCTTATCTTAGGAAGATGGTATAAAAATAGAATAAAGCTTTTAAATCTTTTTGAACTTTTCATATTGTCTTATAATTGAATATGTTTGGAGTCAATATTAGCTAGTGTTTTATTTTTCCTTTTTTATGAATTGAAATATTTAAAGTCTATTTTGAAAAAATAAATGTATAGGCTCCAAAATAGTCTCTTAACATCTTAAAAATTGAATGTATACTTATAATAAAAGCCAATAATTACACTATGAATTAACACAAGAGAATTAAAACATGCCCCCACAAAAGCATACAATGATTGTTTAAAGCCAGTCTTATGTACTATAATAAAAAATACTTGTCAAGTGCTGAATAAAGACTATGGTACCTATATAATAGAATATTATTTACCATTTAAAAGGGACAAACCTCTAACACATGTTATATAATAAATGAAACCCAAATACATAATAAATTTTAAAAGTTTAAATCCTAGGTGCTATGGCTGATATCTAGATGTCCCCTGAAGCCTCGTGGGCTCGCTGGTGGAGGTCTGAGAGGTGACTGGATCACTGAGGGGCATGTTAGTCATCAGCGGATTATTCCATTGAAGTGTTTATAGCCAAATGTGAAGTTGGGAAGTGAAATCTGGTGTCGAAGCAGCTTGTTATGTCGCCTGGGGGGTATATTTTCCTCTCCCTCTCTCTCTGTCTCTCTCTACCTCTCTCCTCCCTGTCTTTCTCTCTGTTTCTCCTCTCTTTAGATCAGGGAGCCCTCCCCCTCTTGTTCTTTCTGCCATTCTCTGTCTCTATCATTCTGTCTCTGTCTCTCTGTCTGTCCGTCTCTGAATGCTTTCTGATGTCGTGTCATGAAAGCACTTTTTCTCTGTGATGTCCCTCTGTCATGCTGCCTGTCTTGGACCCACCCAACTATGGATGGAAACCTCAATAAACTGTGAGCTAAAGTAAAACTTACTTCTTTTAAGTTGTGAGCGTTGGGTTTTGTGAACGAGCAATAAAGAAAGTAACTAGGAAACCAAATATTGAGTAATTATGTTCATATTAAATTCTAGGAGAAGCTCAATTGAATGGAAAGGCAAATCTATGTAGAGAATATGCAGCTTAATGGTTGCGTGAGAGAGAAGACTGGACTAGGAAATAAACATAAATAGGTACAACAGAAATTTTCGATGTTATGGAAATGTTCCAAAATGGGCAACAGTTGCACAACTCTATAAATGTTGAACTTTAGAATTACAAAATTTTTAATTTTATGGTATATAAATTATATAAATGAGTTAAAAACAAAACCAACAACAATTAAGCCAGGAATCAAGGCAGTAGCCATAGAAGATGCTTATTTTTCCCAGTTAAACAGAATGTTCTACGTTTAAGTGGTACAATATACAGTAGTAGAATCTTAATGCTCCTGGGGCTGGCATCAGGGACCCCAAAATTATAACACATTGTTGCACCAACTGAGTACAAACACCTGGACATTGTCTTCTTTGGATGGAGTGTACTTTCATTTTCATTACAAAAGCTGCACCAACAAGACTGGCACATACCCAATACAAGCACAAGAGCCCACAGTAATAGCATAGAGCGGTGAAGTAGGAAGGCTCTGGAGCCAGACAGACCTGGTTGCCATCTCAGTTTTGTTGCTGTACTTCATAGGATGCTCCCGAGGCTGAAGCGAGATGATGTATTTGACCCATATGACACACAGCAAGACCACAGAGAAAGGTGTCTCCTCTGCATGTCCTGAGAGCAGCAGGGCTTGGCTGTTCAGCTGAAGCCTACATGTCCAGGTCAGAGTAACTCTTACCTAAATTCCACGCCCACAATTAAAGCCTTCTTAACTAGAGGAACAAGGTTATTTGCTAACTACAACTCCATATTTTGTTGGTTCTGTTCCTAATTCAATAGTGCTTTGTCTTTTACTCTACAAACCTTACCTGCATTAGTATCCACAGTAGTATCCATAGCAATTGCACAGCTGCATGTTCTTGCATATAGTTCCCCTTTACCCCAATTTGATTACCAATTAAAAAATCAACAGGTTGGACTCATGGGGGACTTTGCTCGTTGCTCAGTGCTGCCCGTCCTGGCTCCCCACGTTTCTCCTTAATTCTGCCTTTAAGTCTTTCTTCAAGCCCGTGTCATACATTGGACAGGAAAGTAAAACTGAAACCTGTTGATGAGGTCTCCAGTTTATCCTCTATCCAATATCCTTCAATAACATCATGAAAAATTATAGCATGTTTTATACTAAATTCATATTTTTTGTTCTTTTCCATTATTGTTTTTTCTGTTGCTCATTTATTTGTTTTGTCCTTGATATGTGTGTGTGTGCAAGAGAGAGAGAGAGACAGACAGACAGACAGAGAGATGAAAGACTAAACCCAGGGTCTTTGCACTGAACTGTATACCTCTACCCCTTTTTTTACTTTGAGATGAGTTCTCACTCAAGCAAGACTTGAAATTGTGATGCTCCTGCCTCAGACTCCTATAATCCTGGGAGAATAAAGACAGGCATACACCATCATTACTGGTTTGCTTATTCATTATTCATTTTCTATTTCCTTAAGGTAAGAATTTAGTTTGCTGATTTGAGATCTTCCTTCTTTTGTAATTAACATAATCAATTAATGTAATAGCTGTCTCTCAGCACCACTTTAGGTATAACCTACAAATTTGATATGCTGCCTTGTCATTTTCACTCAGCTTGAAGCATTTATTTCCTTTGAAACATCCCCTTTGACTTATGAATCATTCACAAGTGTCTTGTTCAATTTCCAAGTGTTTGAAGATTTCCATATTATGCTTACTGTTGATTCCATTATTGTGGCAGAAGAAACTCTACATAATTTGAATTATCATAAATTTATTGTTTCTTTTATAATCTACCTCTGTTTTATGATCCACAAAATATGGTCTATCTTGGTGAATGTACCATAGGCATGTGAAAAGAATGTGTATTTTGGTTATATTAGGGAGATATATATATATATATATATATATATATATATATATATATATATATATATATATATCCTGTTAGTAGTGGTGCTAATGTTTTGTATGTCTTTGCTAATTTTCTGCCTGGTAAATCTATCTTTCCTGACAGTGAGGTGTTAAAGTTCCTAGCTAAAATTGTAGACTTGTTTATTTCTGTTTTTAGCTCAATAAAATATTCCTTAAGGTATTTTTGAAGCTCCCTTATTTAGTAAACATACATTTTCAATTACTGTGTGTTTTGAGTGGGTTGGTTCCATCCATCCCTTTATTATTATGTGATGTGCTTCTTTATCCCTAGAAATTTTCTTTGCTTTGCTGTTTATCTTATATTACTGTAGCCATTCATACTTTTTAAATTAATATTAGCATGATGTATCTTTTTTCCATTCTTTTACTTTAAACCTACCTGAAACTATATTTAATGTAATTTTTTTTTTGAGACAGGGTTTCACTTTGCAGTTCAGGCTGGCCCTGAGCTCACTGTGTAGCCCAGGCAAGCCTCAAACTCAGCGGTCCTCCTGTCTCTGCCTCCCAAGTGCTGGGATTACAGGCGTGAGCCACCATGCCTGGCACTGTGGTATGTGGTATTGATGGCTGGTGGGCATGAGTCACCATGCCCAGCATTGTATGTGGTAACCAGGATCGAACTCAGGACCTTGCACTTGCAAGGCAAGCGCCAGAACCACTGAGCTAAATCTCCAGCCCTTAATGTAAATTTTTTACAGACACCACATATTTAAATGATTTTTAAAAATTGCCTTTGCCAATGTGTCTTTTAGTTGGGCTGTGAACTATTGCCCCCTGCCACCCTTCCTTGGAGCCAGAAGATTATGAGCTGTAACATCTATAAACTGTGAGCTATGTAAACCTTTCATCTATTTACTTTAGGTATTGGGTATTGGGTATTTTGTCTCAGCAATGAGAGAAAAGTGACTAATATGTATGCCTTCAAGAGTTCTACCTAGTCTCTGTTCCAGCAGATTTGGTGTTTTGTTTTAATACTTAGATCTTTGATCTAGTTTTTTTTAGTTTAGTGCACACTCTGGTGAATTATTATAATGATAGTTACCTGGAAGATGAAAGGAAAATAAGCTTGAGAACCAGAAAACAAAATTAGTAACTATCTAAATGCAACAACGCACGGTAGTTGGCCTACATCCTCTCTGCCCCAGATCTTGTGTATTGTCTCATTGTAAGAAATGTTTGTGGGGACCACAGTTGTTCCTGGACTGACACAGTTAATCAGGAGCAATGTGCCTAAAGTCAAACCTCAGAAGGACTCCATTATCAGTTTGTGAGTCTCTTCTGAAACAGACATTCTCCACCGAGAAATACTGGGGGTTGGCCCACACTCCTTGAGAACTTTGGAATACATCGGGATAGCTGTCCTGGTTAAAGGCAACTGAAATGTGACTTACCAAAAGCCTGATTATCCAGATCTTGTCCTCCCCAAAGTAATCTTATAGAAGACATGAAAGGTAGAAGAAAATTGGTTAAAAGAAAAGAATAGTCATCAGAGAATGAGAAGAACAGCAAGAAGAGAGACCACTTACATGGTGATGGTGGCAATATGAGGAGACATCTCTGGCTGCAAGGAATGGATCAGGATTGTTATTATCTACTGATCTTGGCCTCCAATATTACCTGGTTAGATTTACAGCCACTCTGAACCTATTTCTTTTTGGTTCTCCAGCAGTAACTAACTCATTTTGATTGCACATCTAAAGTGACCCTGGTTTTTGACCACAGGCTTTGATCTGTGTGGATATATAAACATGAAGGGTTGATGATCCATTTAGTGACTACAGAATGACTTCAGGTAGAAGACCAAGTGTTCTATGTCCTATTAGAGAAAACGGCACAGTGTGAGGGAGAATGCTTCAGAAGTGCTTTGGAGATGCCAGGAGTCTAGACGGAGTCGTAGTTTCATGAGAGATAGGAAAGGGGATTCACTGCAGTAGCCTTTAAACATTAGACTAAGGACTTGAAAGTTCTGTGCCATTGTTAGGAAAGAGCAATGAAGGGCTTTAATGAGGGAGTGGTAACTTCAGAACACAATTTCAGGAGGGCCACATTACTGCCATGTGGATCACAGGGATGGAGACTGATGAAGAGAAACTGCCTAAACATTTGTGGCAATTACTCCAAGAGAAAAGTCTGAGTTAGCATGGTATTGGCAAGGACAATTTGAATAGAAAGGGAATGCAATGAAAAAAGAAATACCAGGACTTGGAAACTGGACAAGAATAAGAAGAAAGGACGAATTAATGGGTTTTAGAACTGGATAGTCAGTAACAGAATGGGGTAATTGGGCAGATTTAATAAAATCAATTGAGTGAATTAAGGGGGAAATGTACAAGGAATTCAGAGCTCAATTACCAGATCTGCCTCTTTCTACCTGTGGAATAATTGGCAAGGTATTTATTCTCCCTGAATCTCTGTTTGCTCTTACATAAACAAAGGTCAGGGCACATACTTCACAGGGATTTTGTGAGCATTACATGAAAGAATAAGTCTAAACAATTTGTCTGAGTGGCGGCTCCATTGAAGAGGTTCACTTACCAGGAGTTCGTTCCCTTTGCCATCTGTGCCCTCATTCAGCCTCGGGAAGGGGCAGGCACTATGTCCACATCTGTAATATTTCCCAGCTCCTGTTTGGGTTCCAGGCCATAGAAGAGGATTCAGAACTTAGGACAACTTAAACTCTATAGAATGAACTAAAGAGCCATAGAAAGTGTTGCCCAGTCACATTTCAGGTCAGAGTCTGAGTAAAATGATAACTTTTAAATCCCCTCTTATCCTAAAATTGTCTTTGACAGAAAAACGATAATCATATCTACAAGGTATGTTAGTATTTTATCATTGGAGCTTCAGCCTGTTTGGTCCCTGGACCAGAAGCTTACAGGAAAAAAAAAATCCTTCAGATCAGTTACTAAAAGGTTAAAAAAAAGAAACAGCACTGGTGGACGCCTTCCAAACTCAGACTGGTGGGAGGGATGGACGAATACAGACTTGAAGTCTGCACAGGAGCTTGCAGGCAGGTATGGACAAGGGAAACTTCAAACAGCAAGAGAAGGGAGGGAATTAAAAAAAAAAAAAAGGCTGCAGGCCTGCAGGGCCTAGGTGCATGTGTGACCTTTCCTTTCTGGAAGAGAGGCTGACCTGGGTCAGAGGGAGACAGAGTAAGCCTAGGGTTGGGAAACCTTTACCTGCATCAAGGGAATAAACACCACTGTATCAGTCACTGTTCACTACAGAAACAGATATCACTCAAGATATACAAATGTATTAGAAATTACAAGACGGTCTTACAGTAGCCACTCACAGACTCAGATGTGGAAGAGTCCAGAGGTTTCTTTGTGCACACTGGAGACCGAAGGGTTCAGAGGCAGGCCTGCAGCTCACTGCAGTGTCCCGTAGTAGTCCGTGTCGGGAAGGCGATGGGCTGTGATGGAAGAATGCAGAGTCTGCACCGGAGGGCTGAGGGATCTGCACGGGAATCTAAAGAGACTGCAGTGGGAGCCAAGAGATGATGTCCAAGGTGAAGGCAAAGACTGGAGCTCTTCCAAAAAAAAAAAAAGCTGATCCGTCCTTCTTCATTTCCCCTTTTATAGCCCTATAACCTGCTCCCTTAGGGTGTGGAATTGCTGAGCCAATTTAGTTGAGCTTCTCTTACCTAAGTTGATGCAATCAATCAACCTTCACGACCACATTTGCCTCAGTGCCTCCTACGTGGAAGCAAGTTGGTATAGGACCAACCTGATTGCAAAGGACAGAAGGTGGACACATTCTACAGCCTCATCTGCCCATTTTTCCTTGAGCAGAATCTGTCTGTAACCCCAAGGAGCCTGCTGAGAGAAACCTGGCTGGAGAAGAAGGGAACTCATTGTTAATGCCAAGAAAGAATTGGAAGTCTTAACCCGAAGACCAGGACAGTTTTTCTGTTGACAACTGCAGCTGAAAGCAGATTACCAGTACCAGCCCCAAAGTACCAGAAAGCTGCTAAGTGGTAATTTCTCAGGCACATACAATGCCTCTTACTCCTGGGAAATGGACAGGATTAGTTTGGCAGACAAGGCTTTCTCTGAACTGGCCAGCCTACATTTTTACCTTTCACACTGGCCAACTTGATCCCATCAAATTCTGTGTTAAGATAAGTAGCAGGCTTGGTCACTGGGTGACATCTGCTCTTCTAAGTGGTCTCTTGGGATAACGCTATTTCATCACTGTGAAACCCCTATGAGATAAGTACCATACTCTCCTCACTTTACACATGAGGACAGTGAGACTCAGAGAGGTTATGAGCTCATCCAAAGGACAAAATTAGGAAAAGGTTTGCACTGAAGTCCAGAATCTGGGCTCTTTGGGCCACACTTCACCCCCATGGGGATCTCTCTCTCTGACCACTGCTTCCCCCACTAGGCTGGAAGCTTCTGCCTTTGTGCTTCATGGTATTTGACACACACATGGTACCTGAGTTGTGTTTAACTGACCCTGAAGACTGTATGTTCCATGAGGTTGAGACCATAGCTTTCTCATTCACTCAGGCCCTATTTTATTTGAACCCTTTCTGATATTCAGCTCTGTATATGTCAAATACCTGCTTCCATAGGCTTCCACCAACCAGTGAGTGAAACACGCATATTATGACATCCCTTCTCTGAGAGATGGAGGACTTTCTTCAATCTTAACAACATTTTCTTAGAACAACAGTGTAGTGCTCTCTTCCTCTCTCCTTCTCTTTCTCCTCCACAAGGGTCAGACCTGTGTCATAATACTTTCTGCCTCCTCAAGACCCACCCTCATTTCCCCTCACAGATATTACTATAATAGAGGTCTTAACTATTTAATTCTGAATTGATGTCTGTTTTTGAAAAGTTCTGGGCCAGTACAAGTGATATGAACAGTGGAGCACGAACTGTCAGGACACAATATATGCACCAAGTCAGAAACTTTACAATGCTATAGTCCCAGGAGAAATAAACAATGTGGGCTCAGGAACCAAGAGGTGTATGCAACAGTGGTTCAGTAACTGTCACACCCAGTTACCCATCTGTGAGTTTTGTCTTTCTTATCCTTGCAACTCTGGGCTTTACAGGCAGGTTTAGTCCCCAAAGTAAGTACCCTTTTGCTAGCAGGAACAGCAAGGGTCCCAGAGATTGTAAGTTGCAACTAACACAAAGATATTTCTGAACCACATGTGTGCAGTAACCAGTAATAGAGAACTCTTTATACTAACTAAACTGAATATCAGGAGGAGAAAAGGCTGATTTACATAATGGAGCAAGGGAGGAACACCTGAGTAACCCATACTGTCCTCTTATGGCCTACGGGATAAAGATAAAAGACAGAATATGGGAAAAGATGTCCATGAAAAGAGTAAACTGTCAATATTCTTTGTTGCTACACTAGCATTCCTGGCCAGACAGGATGACTATACAGGGGCCAGCAGTTCTTTAGAGTCACAGTCAATACACTCTTGAATCTAGATAATGTGTCATATGCAGAGTGTCTAACATATATACAATCAATAAACATTGGTAAAATGAATGAATTAATAAAATGAATGCTTTTTTCTGACAATCTTTTTATAACTCATGATAAACCAAATTGTTACTTCCTTATGTAGGAAAAAATAAATTCTTTTTTCTAAGTCATATACATTTGAGATTTGTTTTATTGCTTCAAGGAATAATTGCATTTTTCAAAAAAAATCTACCCAACATGTTTATATACAAATGAGTTTCAAAAAAATAAATCAAGAAGTTCTAATGTTTACCAAAAATCAACCATCTGAAATGTGCTGGTTATTGTTGAGTTTGACCAGTTGCTGCTAGCCACTGTGACCTCTCATCTTGTAGGCCCTTGATGAAGCAGGGTGTCTTGAGCTTTCCTTCTCAAGAATGCTTAGCTGTCTCTAGCTCTCTCTGTCTCTTTTGCAGACAAAATAATTTTCTGTTGAAGACAACTGGAAAAAAAAACCCAACCCCAGAAGATGTAAACTGAAATCTCAGCTCCTCCAATGTCTAGCTCTGAATAGGTCATCTTACCTCTGGGAGCCTTCATTTTCTCATTTGTAAAATGACCATCATAAGCATCACAATTTTACACTGGAAGGTTGTTATGAGGATTAAATAAAGTGACATCTATTATATAAAATAGTAGTATTGTCCACCATTACTATAATGCCTACACCTTGCCAGTTACTATTATAAGTGCTTTGAATAACTAACTTAACTCTCACAATTGTGTGTTAGGAACTAATAATATTCTTATTTTATACAAGAGGAAATTAAAGAATAGATTAAGTTACTTGCCCAAAGTCAAACAACTAATTAATGATAAAGCTAGGAATTCAACTCAGATTTATCTCATGCTCTTAAATATTCTACGCTGCTCACTCTTAACAAATGCAATAAGCCCAGGTTATTATAATTACAGTATAAATATTTAATGGAACATTACATGCATGGGAACTGATAAAAAAATACACTAGAAATAAGGACTTCAAAATAATGTATGAGCCTGTTCTGATTTAATTTCAATTGCTGTTTATATTGTATCCTCTCATACTCCCAAGAAGAGATCTCCTGGGCTCCTCCCTTAGAATCAGAAATGTGCCAGCTATCTGGTGTGGGCTGGTTCATTGTTCTCTGAGATCCAGCAACCCACCAGCTCTTGAGTACTATTTGGAATTCCTGGATGCTTGCAGTTAGGAGGGTAAGACACTGGCAAGCAGGAATGGAAGGCATTTAGGGACTGTCTAACCCAAAGAACTGAATTAACAATGCCCTAGAAATACAAGAGAAAAGATAATGAAAACCACCTAAAATGTAAGATTTAAATAACACGAGACAAATGAATGACTTTACTAAAGGTTGTGTAGCTAAAAGTTGAACTGTAAAATCTTGGTGGCTCATCTTAGGAGTTTAAACTTTTCTTCCATAGGCATTGGAAGGCCAAAAATATTTGTGAACAGTGCAGTGCTGGAGTGAATCAGGCAGGCATTCTAGAAAGCTTACTCTGAAGCAGAGTGGATGATGGAAGAGGAACCAGACACATCAGCCTGCCTTCTGCAAAACTCCAGGAGTGAAAGACCATCTAATCTCAGCCAGGGCAATGGAAATAGAAGAGAGTTCAAGAGATATTCATCATTGCAATTCAGCAGGCTAGAGCCTGAGGGTAGTGATGTCATTGATTAAGACATGGAACAAATGCAATCTATAAGGTCAAGTGGTTTGTACACCTAACATCTTTTATCTCCTTTTCTTTTATTTTTTTTTTCTGGTACTGGGGATCAAACTCAGGATCTTGCACTTGCCAGACAGGCACAGCACCGCTGAACTATATCCTTTGCCCTCTTCTTTTCACTGAGCAAAAAAGTTTGACAGCATATATATATATATATATATATATATATATATATATATATATATATGAAACTATTTCAGTTGCAGCTGAGAAAATAATATATTAGAGGTAGGAACTGTGGACAGAAAAAAAACAGACAATACACAGATTGACCTAATTTGGATGTGGGAAGACCAGTGAGCATGTAAGTCCATCCAAGACAACTGGAAAAAAAGGGAAGAAAATGATGAATTGGGTCCAGATTGATTAATTATTTGAAGGAATGAAAGCTGTAGCAAAATCATGAAATCATAGGATAATAGAATCTTCCAGTTGGCAGAGATCTGAAATCATATCACCAAGCATTTTGTGTTATAGAGAGGAAATTTGTGCAATTGGAAGTTCTGAATCCTGGATCTACGAAAGATGATGAAAAAAAACTTAGATACCACAAGACTAAGATCACTTTGAAATTGACTAGAGGGGATTACTTATGGATATTATTTCTTATGTCTTCCCACTTTGGTTTGGAATTGTTTCCAGATAATTCTCTTCCTGGAAACTCTTCATTCATTCTTTTAATCCTCTCTCAAATATCATCTTTCATGCTACCTCCCCAGGCTTGACCACTCTTCTTCTAGTCTCCTTGCATGTGTACGCATGTCTATTGTTTGCCTTATCAGGCTCTGTGAAATTCTTGTAAGAAGAAAGTACATATGTATCTTTCCTCAGTGTCAAGCAGAGTGCCTGCTGTCTTCTCTCTAAGTGCTAAAAATGCATGAATGAATAAATGAATGAATGAGCCATTTGAACCAGGAGTTATCTGCTCACTAACGTGAATCTCGAGAAGCCAGAGATTTCTGTCTGCTTTGCTCATTGTTCTATCCTAGGCATCCAGAAGAAGTAAGCACTTATTTAACATATAGTATTAGTTGAATGAATGAGTCAATGAATGAGCTGAGTGAATAATCAGATGAATAAAGAAGGATCTAAGCACTTCAGCATTGTGAGTACAGTCCCTGGTGGTATTTTTGCCATCTCCTTTCCCACCTCTTCCTGCTCCATTTTAGTGATTCTTAATTGAGAGTAATTTTTTACCTCAGTCCTGACAATGTCTGGAGACATGTTTGGCTATTAAAAGTAGGGGTGAGGAAGGCTGCTACTGGCATCAGATGATATCTACTGTTAAGTGTCCTTTAATATGTAGCATAGGCCCAAACTCTGCCCCAAATTTATTCAACATAAAATGGCAATAATGCCAAAATTGAGAAAACCTTCCTCTATTTGATACCCTGTACTGTCTACTCCAAAAAAACAAGACTGTTATAGTTTCTCAAATTTTCTATCCTAAAAATGAAACAAAACAAAAATCATACCAAAAACAAAAAACAAAAAAAACTTTCATGACACTGGGCATGCTATTTGTTGTACTAGTGATGCCCTTATTTAGTTTATCTGAAAAAATGACTGATTACTCATTATTCAACCCTCAGCTTGTGTAGAAACTTTTTCTGGAATTCCCCTTGATTCCTCAAGGTAGAATGGGGTCCCTCTTCCTCCTATGTATTTCGTGGGCATCTCATTCATACCTCCACTTCACCATTTAAACATGTGCCCACAGTTGTAATTGCCTTTGATCTTTCTACCTTGCACTGTGGTCAACATAAAGTGGGACTCCTGATTATTCTCAAAGACTCTGTTAATGAGCACACATCCTGGAAAGTAGAAAGAGCTTAATAAATCCTTGTTGAATTCATGAATGAGTCCTCTGGATGGTGGAGTATTATATAATCTTCTTTCAGTTGCTTCTATCCTAAGTTATTCTCTTTTATCTCTGAACTCCTCTGAGTTCTTATATCATGAAGGGTATGGATGACATCCCATTATCCTACTATCATCTAACTGTCTCCCTTCCAAAAAGACCTTACCCACTAAGCTGTTGGAACACTTGGAATCACAGCTTTTTCTTAGCTCCCTTCCTTAAAACTGTAGAGTATGGGGCCGGAGAATTAGCTCAGTGGTTCCGGCGCCTGCCTCGCAAGCACAAGGTCCTGAGTTCAATCCCCGGTAACCACATACAATGCTGGGCATGGTGATTCACGCCCACCAGCCATCAATACCACATACCACAGTGCCGGGCATGGTGGCTCACGCCTATAATCCCAGCACTCAGGAGGCAGAGACAGGAGGATTGCTGAGTTCGAAGCTTGCCTAGGCTACATAGTAAGCTCAGAGCCAGCCCGAACTACAAAGCGAGACCCTGTCAAAAAAAAAAAAAAAAAAAAGAAACTGTAGAGTATGTTGGGCACTGAGATAGAGATGCAATTGCTGCTTTATTTGCCTCAAATAATTCTGACTAAAAAACATCAACAAAATCCAAGAAAATTTCTCACAGAGAAATCTGTCTTGTGGCCTGGCCCAGGACTGGCACTTAGGGACTTGCAGTCTATGCGTCTATAGTTCTGTCCATCAAGGGCATCAAAGGTTGGCCTCAAAATAAAAAAGGTCTGGGAATGTAGATCAGTGTGAAGGATCTTGGTTTGACCCCCAGTACTTTCAAAAAATACGTGATGTAAATACTTTATCATATATATAATACATGTGTATTATAGAGCCATTGTTTAAAAACAACATGATATTGGAATAGACATGTAAATGAACAGAGTGTAATGCAGGGCCCGGTATGAATTGAAGCAACTACACTTTTCTGATTCTTTACAAAGTTTTCAAAATCATACCTTGGTAAAAGACAGCCTCTTTGTCAAGTAATTCTAGGAAAACTGGATATCCATATATTGCAGATTGAAACTACATCCTTATTTTCACCCTGTACAAAAAACAAAGCTTGTGTATACAGGGTTGGGAGGATGGGGTCATTGGGTGGATAGCAAAAGGGGAAAAATGAGAATTAAGTTGTGTCATATACTGGTAAAAATTCTCAATGTGGAGTGTAATTGTGATGTGTATATATAATGTACCCATAAAATGTACCAAAAAATATCAAATCAAATTGTATCGAAGGCCTAAATGTAAGCCCTGAAACTTTGAAAACTACAGGAGAAATATTTCAACAGGTATACATAGACAGTGACTTCCTAAATAGGTTTCCAATACCTCAGGATATTATAGAAAGATTTAATTTATGGTACTGTAGCAAGTTTAAAAGCTTCTGTATGGCAAATGAAACAATTCACCAGAGTTAAGAGAGAGCCTACTAAATGAGAGAAGATGTTTGCCAACTATTTATTTGAGATGAATATCCAGGATATATAACTAAAAAATAAACACTAAAGAATAAATAATTCAATCTAATGGGCCAGTGAACTGAACAGACATGTGTCAAAAGAAGTAGGAAAGATGAATATGAATAAATGCATGACAAAAATGCTCAACATCTTTAACAACCAGTGAAATGCAAATCAAAACTGCATTGAAATTCCACTTTACCCATGTCCAAATGGTTACCATCAAGAATAAAAAAAATTAATAAATGCTGGCAAGGGTATGAGGGGAAATAACCCTTTATGCACAGTTCTTGGAAATGTAAATTGGTACAGCCACTCTAAAAATCAGTACAGGGGTTCTTCAACAAACAGCACTACCTATACTGCTCCTCAGTACACACACAAAGAATTAAAGTCAGCATATTCTAGTAATGTGGGCATACTCACATTTATGACAGCTCTTTTCACAATAAACAAGTTACAGAAACAGCCTAGGTACCCATCAACAGATGACAGACAAATAGGCAGATAAACAAATGATAGATTAGGTAGATCAGATAGATAGATAAATGATAGATAGATAGATAGATAGATAGATAGATAGATAGATACTACTGAGCATTATTCAGCTTCAGAGAAGAAAAGAATCACGTCATTTTCAAGAAATGGATGAGTCAGCATATTAAGCAGAATAAGTGAGATTCAGAAGACAAGTGTCATGTTTTTCTCTCCTAAATAGAATCTAAAACAGATGAGTGAACAAACAATGGCATTTAGTAGAAGCAAAACTTAGAAAAGGAAGAGAATGAGAGAGAGCTTGCTAGTCATGGGCAAATAGGATCAAAGTGTGTTAAATGAATGCATGAATATGTCACAACAAAACCCATTATTCTATGTAATTAATATATGCTAATAAAGGAAAAAGAAAGAAATATGGGCTCCTTTTTGTTAAAATTGAACTAGAAAACCTCAGAGTTTTTGACTGTAACATAGGCTTCAAATCTGCATGAAAGAATTGACCCACTGAGCATGATACTGATACTAATAAAATATTCATTATTATAATTAATACAAACATTCATTCTTTGCCTGTGAACTGGGCATAAATTTTACCAGCAGCCAGATGCAAGCAGTTAATAAATATTGATTGAAACACACACTCAGTACAAGACTTGGAGCTGAGGACTGGGGAGAAATACACAGAATTGAGCCAGGTTATATTTAATGGATAGCTGCTTTTCATATCACATTTCCAGCAGCATCCAGTTTATTGCCCAAGCAATTCCCATGCCTCTGTGACTACATAAACAGCCGGCTCTATTGTCATTCATAATGTAATCATTCTATCTGCCCATGGACTATTCATTTCTCATAATATTCTAGGATAACCTCTGGGGTTCAGTGTGTTTAACTGCTCTAACCCTTCTCAAATAGGTTGATCTGCTAGTAATAATGATTCTTACCATTTATTAAACACTTACACTTTGTCGGGTGCCATGTAAGGACTTTCAAGATATGACCTCACTTAACCTTCTTTTTGGTCTGAGGTCTGATTCTATTGCTTGATGCCTATACCATACCGGACAGTTTATTAAATGTGTCCCGTGTCAGCCTCCCATTGGATGTAGGCTACCCACAAGGACAAGGTGTAATGTTAGGTGAGACATCTCCATTCTACTGAGGGAAGCTGCTCATCCGGCTATGAGATGTTGGTATGCATCATCCCTGAGACCTATGGGAATAGCAACATCACAAAGAAAACACCGGAAGACATACCATGGCATCCACTCTGGTAGACGTTGGACAAATTTAATGTGCAAGGAACATTAAATTTTATCCTTTAAAAATTGTAATGTGTTTACTAGTGATGTGGTAAAAATCCTTATGGTAAGAGTGAGACTTTTTCTTCAATATGTCAAAGTCACTGATTTTATTTATTGCTTGTTTCACTTGTGTTTTACAAATAACATTTTTTACATAAGGTGGCTTCAGGCTATCAAGAGCTAACAGCCATTGTGATTGAATTATACAATTTGTCTTACTCTCTCTTTTTCTGTTATTTGGTGTCCCAGAAATTCTTCCTGGGGAAGTAGTTATCCTATTCTTTACAAACTGCTAGGTGTCCTTTCTAATTTTGGAAACTTGTTAAATTAGCAAACTATAGAAGGCTGAGTTTTGAGAAAGACATATTCACTAGCTCCAATTTTAAACCCTAACACAAAACTCCCAGTGGATCACATTCCTCACCAGAGAAGTGACATTTAGGGATGTCTAATAAATTACCAACTTCTCAGCCACCAGAGTAAATTTTACAATGAAGCCTTCTTCTAAATAAGATTTAGAATGTGATTGAAGAATTGAGGGTATAGGAAACTGCTGTACTAAAAGTAACCCTGCTCCCACTGACTCAAAACCTTGAATGTTATGTGCCAAATGCCTCAAGGGAAATACAATAGGTTTTTGACAGAAATGGAGAAGTTAGTTAGTGCTTACATGTGTTAGGGGCTTAGGAACATGATTTTAGAAATAGTAGTATTTAAAAGAGGTTTTTAGAGAGAAAGTGTTTTATCAGCGGAGAGGAGAGCAATTTCTCTCTGTTTGTACTGCGTACACATTCTCTCTCTTTCTCTCTTCTCCCCAAACACACCCATTCCAACACAAACACACATAATCTTTCATATGCTTTACTACCAAAAAAACAAAAGAAAGAGAAAAAAGAAGGGGAAGCAGAAGAACTGGTGAAGTATATCAGTGGAAGGAAAACCACTTTTGTTCTACTGTTCGATTTTTACAGTGATATATGGCATCCTAGACAGCCTGAGCCTCTGGGCCACGAATAATCGGGATCAGAATATTACAAACTCTTTTGTGCTTTTGGTGTGCTGATACCCCAAGCACCTTTCAAGCATCAACTTGCTCTTCATAATGATCCTGTGTGGTAAACGCTGGTGGCTTCATTTCATAAATAAGGAAACTGCTGCAAAAGTTTGAGCATAAGTTACACAGTGAAGAGGCAGAATTAAGGCTCCTCTCTGT
This sequence comes from Thryonomys swinderianus, assembly GCA_004025085.1. NCBI lineage: Eukaryota > Metazoa > Chordata > Mammalia > Rodentia > Thryonomyidae > Thryonomys > Thryonomys swinderianus. Next base: position 397 of record PVIC010016158.1, on the reverse strand, counting down.
GCTATTTCTTTCTAAAACACAAATGTTTAGAACTACTTGCTCTATTATGCTGGAAAGAAGGGCCTGACATGGATTAGGCAAAGAGAGAAAAGAGGGGTAAGAAAAGAAAAGAAGCCCTTCGCCCAGTGTTAGCAGAGGCTTTGCTGATAATGAGGGAAACCTCCTGACCTTGCACAATTCTCTATGGCTGAAGCAAATGCCTGGAGTCCCACAGACCTTCTTAGTGGCCAGCTGCTGGACAAGAGCCTAAGTACCACAAATCCAATATTGTGAAAGAAAAAAATCTAAAACATGGCACAGTGTAGCTTGTAGACCCCAAGGCTTTGATAAGAAAATTCTGATCATCCAGCTTTTCAGAAAGCTCAGCCGAAGGCAAATTAATCAAAATGTCAATGGA
>PVIC010016157.1:0-34281 GCA_004025085.1 Thryonomys swinderianus | reverse complement strand
GGAAGGAATAAATATGATACAGAAAGAAAATAAAAGAGCATGTATAAGGGGGGAGGAGGGGGGAGTGGGTAGGGATATGGGTAAAAATGAGAATTAACTTGTGGCATATACTGGTACAAATTTCCCAATGTTATATGTGATTTTGAGATGTATATAAATTGTACCAATAAAGAATTCAATTAAAAAAAAAGAAAAAAATGGCATGGTTTCTCTTATATGAGAAACCCCAAATAGAAATAAAAAGCAAAATAAAAGACAGATAATAAGAAGTAGGGAGACAGACCTTTTTCAAAAAGGAGAATAAGAGATGGAGAGGTAGGGTAGGAATGGGGAGGGAACGTGGATGAAAACAATTAAGTTATGTACATACACCAACTCCACAAAAAGAATGTGATTATACACATTATTACAAACGAGTACTAATAAAAAGAAGGGAGGAGGAGGAGGAGGAAGCGGGGCAGGGGGAGGGGAGGAGAAGCACGCAGCTAATAACTGTCACACCTGGACCTCGCGGGGGTGGGAGCACTGACGCGAACTCGGGCGTGCAGGGCAAGGCCCGGGTTTCCCAGCAGCCCGCGGGACCTCCGGGGTGGGCGGGGCCAGCGATGCGCACTTCCGGCGCGCCGGCGGAGCTCGCTCCCGCTGGGGCCGCTGTCCCGGGGCCTCAGGGCTCGGGTCTCGGGGCTGAGGGACCGGTGAGGCCAGCATCTTCAGCCGCGGGGGTCTCGGAATTCAGGGGGAGCTGCTGCGCAGCCTCCCTGCCAGTAGACAGGCGAGATGCGTCTGGGCTCCGGGGCTTTCGCCGCCATTTGCGTGGCAATCGAGGTGCTTGGGGTCGCGATCTTCCTCCGTGGATTCTTCCCGGTTTCCGTTAGGTCCTCTTCCCGGACGGAGGATCAGGCAGAACCTCCGGCGCCAGAGCCCCTGGCCGGTACGATCCCCTCTCCCCAGCGTCTCCGCCCGCAGCCCCACTTCTCGCAGAGCGCTCGGCCTACGCCCTGGCGCACCCCGTATCTCCTCCGTCGTGGTCTCATCCTTAAAAACCCGGCCTTGTTCTCTTTCTTTACGTCCTACAACTTTGTGGCAACTGCCGCCGCCGTCCCTGCCCCCATCCTTGATTACGACAAAGTTAGCGCCTCAGCCCCAGGCTCCGCCTCTCCCACTGTAATCTTAAGGCGACCGGGTGCTTGTTTCCCGAATAGACCTTTTGGTCACTTCGGATTCCAGGCACTTTTTTTTTGCCCGCAAGACACAACTGATAAAAATCCTGCTGAACCCTCCCTTTTTCTGCTATTTCTTTCCTCCAAAACCCTTGTCTTCCAGGAATTAAGGCCAATCTGGATGAGATCTCTTCCTAGTCTTCACCTACTCAGGAATGAATACAAACCAGTCCAGGCTCTCTAGCTCTGGGCCAGATCCTCTTCGTTCCAGAATTGGGTGTGCAAATGGAGTTCATGAGCCCATCCATCCCCTCACTCTGAGGCTCATTTAAGGTCAAGCTCCCTAGATGTGCTATTTTGGGACCCCCTCTCAAATAGATGTATCCCCATTGTTTCACGAGAGGACTACCTATGCTTATTCCCTGTTACTTGTTCTCCAGCAATGATTATCAAAAACAGGCCCTCTTTGGGGTTGGCATATACAGATGACTGTGCTGGGAAACATCCAAAGGCTATATTATGAAGGTGTTTGAATGTTAAATTTAAAATTTTAAAATACAAATTGTAAACTCCCCTTTTCAAACACTTTTAGGAGCCAGTTCTAACTGGACCAAGCTGCCACTGCCTCTCTTCAGTAAAGCTGTTATTGTGCTGATAGATGCCTTGCGAGATGATTTTGTGTTTGGTTCAAAGGGTGCAAGGTATATGCCTTTTATCACTTACCTCATGGGAAAAGGTCCATCTCACAGTTTTGTGGCTGAAGCAAAGCCACCCACAGTTACTATGCCTCGAATTAAGGTAAGTTTGATTTAATATTTTATGAATCATGGTTTGCCTCTTCAAAAGTTTAGAGACATTTTTTAGTCTTCTACTTGGAGTTTCATTTTTTTTTAAGTCTATTTTTATCTTTATTGGTAAATTGTATATACACATCATGATCACACTCAACATTGGGAATTTGTATCAGTATATGACACAACTTAATTCTCATTTTTCCCCATTCCCCTACTATCCCACAATCCCCCACCCCCTAAATACATAAGCTTTGTTTACCTTTTTTTATTACCATCACATTTTTTCTTTACCCCTCATTACTCAGCCTTCTATGACATTTCCCTTTGAATATTTTCTATTTCACAATATCCATCATACATTCTAGAACTCACTAACATCTTCAGTTTCTCATACCAGAAAACAGATATTTACACATCTGTGACCTATTTATTTCACTTACGAATATGGCCTGAAGGTATGTCCATTTGAGTAAAATGACTCAAACTTATTGTTCTTTAAGGCAGAGTAATACTCCATTTTATAAAAAATCACATCTTCTTTATCCAGTCTCCAGTTGTTGGGCATTTGGGTTGTTTCAAAGATTTAGCTATCACAAACTGAACTGCTATGAACATGAGTACACATATGTCACTATGATATGATTCTTTTAATTTTTATGTATATTCCTAGCAGGGCAATAGCAGGGTCACATGGGACCTCTAGTCCTAGTTTTTTGAGGAATATCCACACTGATCTCTATAGAGGTTATACCAGTCCACATTCCCACCAACAGTGGAGAAGCATTCCTTTTTCTCTGCAGCCTGGCCAGTATTCGTTACCGGTTAATTTCAAGATAGCATCCATTCTTTGTGGAGTGAGATGAAACCTTAGTGTTGTTTTCATCTCCATCTCTTGAATGACCAGTGATATTGAGCATTTCTTCATATGTTTCTTGGCAGCTTTTATTTCTTGGAGTTTCATTTTTAAATGATAAATTAGTTTGATGCTGTTACTTTTGCTGGAATAGTAGAAGGCTGAGGGAGTCTTATAGATAGACTGGAACTGAAACCTGTGATTGTTCCCTCTTGTCAAGTATCCAGAACTCACGGTTCATGGAAAGTAGAAAGGACTCAGAGCCAGATCATCTAGGCCAGCCCAACCCAGAAAACAACTCTGTTCTTAAATCACCAGTGGGTTAGTTACAACCCTAGAAGGAACACGTAGGGTCATTCAGTTAAGTCTTTTGATTTTATACATAAGAAGGCAAACTCAGGTCATTTAACTTGCCCAGAATTGCAGTATATCACAAGAAGTGATAGAACTGTGTACTCTTAAGTATCTTGGATGTGTCAGTAATGTGGTCCTCCATCTCCTCTGCTAGCACCTTAGTCCTGGTGCCATGGTCTAGCTGGGAGCACAGATGTCTCCTGCCCAGGTCAGGAACAGCTTCAGTCTGATCATACTGCTTCTGTTACATATTCTTCCTGTGGTGGCCAAGTGTGATGGCATACTTCTTTAGGCTTAGAGTTAGGGTTAGCTACACAGGAGACTTAGGTGGGAGGATCTTAAGTTCAAGTCTCACCTGGATAACTTAGATCCTGTCTCAAACATTGAAAAAAATAATTTAAAAAGGGACAGGGTTATTGCTTAGTGGTAGAGTGCCCTGAGTTTGAACCCCAATACCATAAAACAGCACTTTACCATGGTTGAGCTTTAGCCTGTTTGAACACAGGTGCTTGAGGTTCCATGCAGCTCTGCTCCTGCCCTCCCCCCTCGTCTCAGCCACTCTCCTCCTGTGCCTCCTTCATGAAGGCTATATCTCATACAGATCCTCAGGGACACTATCGTGGGTCTGTACAATTGGCTGCTTTTCCCTTGAAAGCCCTGCCTCACACCTGTAACTCCTCACCCTTGAGATCTCAAGTAAAATGGCAATTCCAGAGGAAGCTGCTCAAAGTAAATGTATACTAAGATGGTCTTAATTAAATATATTTTGTATCCATGCACTTCAGTACTTTAACACTGTTTAAATAAAATACCAGTATGTACCTGGGGAAAGAGGTTCATACCTTATTAATTGAAAAGCAATGAGGTTGCCAAATAATTTTGTATCAAAAATGTATGCTTTGTATATTTGTGATTATATACATAAAGAAAAGAGTCTAAAAGGATATTCACCAAAAGTTACTAGGTTACCTTTAAGGAGTAAAATTTAGAGATGAGAGACACTCACTTTTTTTTGGTGGTGGTTCTAGTTCTGGGATTGAACCTAGGGTCTTCATACTGAGCTATATCTCCAGCCTTTTTAGTTTATTTTTATTTATTTTATTTTAATTATTTTCGAGACAGTTTCACTAAGTTTCCCAGCCTAAGCTCAAAGTTTCAATTCTCCTTCCTCAACCTCTCATAGTATTATCATTTTACTTATTTTTTATTAGTACATGTTTGTAGTACATAATTGTTTTAATTACTTCCTCTTTTCTGGGACAAAATACACAATACCCACAAGTAAAGGAAGAAAGGTTGCTCTTAGTTTACAGTTTGAAGAGGTTTCCAGTCCATAGTTAGCTAGCTCCAAGGCAGAACAGTGTGACAGAGGGGCCTGATAGAGGAAAATTGGACCCTGGCAGACAGGGCAGGCAGAAAAAAGCAGCAGCCTTTGCTTTTTTATTCCATTCATGTATAAGTCTATAGGTTGGCCCCACTCACATTCAGAGTGGAACTTCTGTTTTCAATAAATTCATTTAGAATTATGTCATTCCAACCAGTGGACTAATCTGGCTATCGGACCCATGATCTAGTCATCCCCAAAAGTCCTCCCTGGGAGTACATGTGAATTTGGGACACAGGTTAGATGTAAACCACAATATTTACATCCTTGTAATTGGTACATGGACATAACATTTTAATTCCTTGTTTCATCCATTTTTCTTCCCTTTCCCTTTCATCAAATTCTTTTTTCTTTTCTTTTCTTTCTTTCTTGTTTTTGTTTTTGTTTTTGTTTTTGAGACAGGGTCTCTCTTTGTTGTTCAGGCTTGCCCTGAGCTCACTCTGTAGCCCAGGCAAGTCTTGAACTCAGCAATACTCCTGCCTCTGCCTCCCGAATGCTAGGATTACAGGCATGAGCCACCACGCCCCAGGCACTGTGGTGTGTGGTACTGATTGGTGGTGGGCGTGAGTCACCACACCTGGAATTGTTGTGTGTGTGGTTACAGGGGATCCAACTCAGGACTTTGAGCTTGCTAGGCAGGCACTGGAACCTCAGAGCTAAATCTCCAGCCCTTCCATTGATTTCTTTATCCAGACCCCAGCTGTGGGTCTCCATCTCCTGCAAGACAATAATGATGCAAGAATAATAAATAGAACCAAAAAAAGACACAGAAACACGACTTAAAGATAAAGCTAGGTCTTGGCCGGTCTTAGCTGCTCTATGCAAGAAAGACAAAGACAAAAGGCATCAAAGACATCTGGTGTTTATTGATTACAAGCCTAGGAACCTAGAAGGCGATACTGGGTGATAGAATGTGTGAGAATATCTCAGGCATGACTGTTAAAGACACTGAGTATCTTGCTGGAGATAACAAACAGATAAGGGGATTGGGTTGTAATTAACCAGCAACCTATCAGGTCAGTAAGGGAAGACATAATTCAAGGGAAAAGAACTGGGATCAAACTGACTTCAGCTGGAAGTTAACTCAGAAGGGCCCTGCCACTTCACAGACCAGGATTTAAATCTCCATGGCAGTCATTGCTCACCCAGCTTTGCTATAAGATGTGCCCATGTGTCACATAAAGCTTCAGTCGGTTTCCTAATATACACCTGAATTATGGGAAAGCAAGAAGCTTGTATGACTTAGAGCCTGCTAGTTCGTAGCAGGGATGTCTTTGCATATCTTGAGTTCCATCTTTCTTTTGGGGGGGTATATATTTACAATACATAATACTTATATTTTTTGTTTGGAATCAGTGCACACACACTTTCAATTTTAAAAGTAACCTTTTGGAGATAATTTTCAAAAATATACCACAAACCACATACTTTTATATATATAGTTTGATAAGATTTAACAAATAAGTATATCCAAGGAATGCCACTTCAACTCTAATTCTGATCCCCCAAAACTGTTGCTATTACTTTGTACAGTAACTTGCCTGAACTAATCTGTGGAGTTTATTTCCTTTAGTATGCACCAAATAATGTCTCTGCTTAGGTGGTTTTTGCTAATTCTAATTGTTATTGTCAACCCATTCTTCTAAGGGTTGCCGCCAGCTTAGCCAAAGATGGGCTAAGGTTGTACTTAGGTACAGATATGCTCTAAGCCTGCATCTCTACCAGGCAAGCATGTAGGTTGTGATACATCTTCACTGTCAGGCAGGTTTTGAGCCTGTCCTGATGTTCAGTTTGTTTAAGCAGGGCCTCCTGCTCAGCAAGATGGAGCAGGTTATACAGTTTCTCTCTCCAGATTCCTAAAAGTATGTGAGTGTTTACAAAACTCAAGTGTAGTATGCTCCTTCCTCATGACGCCCTTTTAAACTTTCAGCTGGTCTCTTTCCAAGAGCATCGAAATGCCCACCAGCTGTGATATTGTGTTTTCACAGCCTTCTTATGTATAGGGCCTTTCCCCAGAATGAAATATCAGTCAGGCTCTTTATGGCTATCAGGTCACAGAGCTGGGAGGGGAGGAATCAGGAGCAGTCCTGTGGTAAACACCACAACTACAGTAGTTTTTCTTAAATGAGTACTTCTCAATTCGCTGTATAATTTAAAAATTCTAAAATGGTTGGTTTGGACAGTTTTGTCCAGTTTTTTGTTGCTCTTTAGAAAGAGGATTTGCCAAGCTCCTCCTCAGTGTGGTGTTCCTGAAGTCTGGTTAATTCAGCTCTGCATCTCTTCGCTCAGTGGTAGAGCACTTACTTGACTCCCACATGTATAGTCCTGAGTATTACCATCAGCATTACAAAGAAGTGTTTGCTGTTGGAGAAATCCTGGCAGAATTATTATACCAGGTCCCAGATACTAAATTACAGAAATCCATTACTGTGGCCTCTTAGGTTCTGTGTTAAAACTGGGAAGGTTAGAGATACCAAGACATATCACACCCATGTTCTCCCAGAAAGCGTGGTGCAGCATTGGAGGTGGGGGCTGAGGGACATCCCACCAACATCCGTGGTCCGATTTACCTTGGGATACCCTGGCAGTCATACAAGGCAGCTTTTCTCCTACTCTCTACTCAGAAGTGGGCATCGGTCTTTGGATCATTAGATTACAGTTTATTAGAGTAGAGGACTTTCTTGTCACGTGGAGCAGATTTGAATATTAAATGTGAATCATATGAAGAGTCTGAATATATCAGTTCATAGTTTTCAGCACTTACCCTATTTTAGCCATTTACCTCAACTCTGCCATTAACCTGCAGTTTTTCTGGCTATTGCTGTTGTTAACTAGCATCCCCCTTTATCCTCCTCTACTGAAAGGATTGTTTTGAGCCAAGTTTTTAAATAGGCTTCATCTTCTTTTTTTTTAATTGAATTCTTTATTGGTACAGTTTATATACATCTCACAATCACATATAACATTGGGGAATTTGTACCAGTATATGACACAAGTTAATTCTCATTTTTACCCATATCCCTACCCACCCACACCTCCCCACTCCCTTTATACATACTCTTTTATTTTCTTTCTAAATCATGTTTATTTCTTCCCCTCATTACATTCCCACACCAAATTTCCTATGGAAATTTCCCATTCTATAAAAACTCATACTTTCTAGAGCTTATTTGCATTACAGGTGTTCATATCAAAAAGAAGATCTGGTATTTGCCTATCTGTGATCTATTTATTTCACTTATTAGTATATCCTCCAGGTGTCTCCATTTGCACATAAATGAATTGATCTTGTCATTCTTTATGACAATAATACTCCATTTTATAAAAAAAACACAAATGGCCGCTATCACAAAATCAACCAACACTAAATGCTGATGTGGCTGTGGGGAGAAAGGCTTCATCTTCTTTATTGAGTTGGCTTTTTTTGTTCCAAGTCTATGTGGTTTTCCCATCTTGTGTACTGTTCTGGCACTGGTTTGCCCTCTAGGTTTAGGTCTGTACCAGTTTTGTTTCACCTTTCAAATGATCTTCCTGTCTCTGGAACTTTTAGGTTCTGTGCCTAATTCTTGAGTGTTTCTTCCTGCAGGCACTGATGACGGGGAGCCTCCCGGGATTTATTGATGTCGTCAGAAACCTCAATTCTCCTGCACTACTGGAAGACAACGTGATAAGACAAGCAAAAGCAGTTGGGAAGAGAATGATCTTTTATGGAGATGAAACATGGGTCAAGTTATTCCCAAAGCATTTTGTGGAATATGATGGGACAACCTCATTTTTTGTGTCAGATTATACAGAGGTCAGTTTTTGATATGTTACTGTAAATGGAACTGGGTACTACCATTATCTAGTGAGAGATTATGTTATTTTGTGTGTGGCATTTATTAATTTATAAAGTAGTAGTAGAGGAGATTATAAGCATTTACCTAAGGGTGTAAACCCTGACATGTGTGAGCCATGGTCTATGGAGCCCAAAGTGCAGGGCAGCTGGACATCCATTGAGGACATCAAGCACAAGCATCAGGAAGGGTGCCACAGCAGAGGGGCACTTGAGACCACGTCTGATGGTGGTTTTGGTTTTCAAGTGGATGAAACACGCCAGGGAGAGAACCTCTGATGCAGCATAACAGTAGGACTCTTCCATCAGGGTTTTCAGGGGGTGGTGTCCTTGAGGGCAGGCAGTGAGTCAGGCGGAACCTGACCCTGAGGGACACTGGCCAGGGTCGGGTGCCATCCCCAGTAAAGGAGAGAGCACATACAGAAGAGACTAGACCCATACATAGGCAGGTACCCTGCCCTGGGCAGAGGCAATATGCACCCCATGTCTGCTTAGCTTTGGGGTGATAGCATCAGCACCAGCCATGAGGGGGTCTAGGGAGTGTCTATAGTCCTGACCCTTTTCCACACAGGGCCAAGCAGGCACCCCATGGCTTTTCAGTCATGACATTGTTCCATTACCTATGGCTTTGCTCCAAGACATTTCTCTTTCCGGTTGATGGTTTAATGAGTATGTGATGAGCTATCTGTGGTATCAGGACTGAGCAGGCTACTTCCATCTGTCAGGATTGCTCAGCTGTAATCTTTTCATAATGTGTTTGTTTCAGAAATGAAAGATTTTGTTCTGTCTCTTCCCCTCCACAAACAACATTCTCACAGGACTGCTGATCACTAACTGGGTGCTGATCAGTGATGATGACATAGGGCAACATTTTTATCAGAACAGCGCTTTCTCATTTCAGTTATCTGTGTATATGTTCTGTTCACAGCCATAGCAGTAAAAGGTTAAGGCTAATGTTCATTTGTTCATGTATTTGTTTGTGATGCAATAGAGGCTTGTTTTGTCTTGTTTTTCAATCTTCATAACTCCTGTTACCTAAAATAAACCTAAACCTCTCAATTTTAAAATAACTTTGCTACTTTTTCACTGGGTAGTGAGGATCTACAGAAATTTGACTAGCTATTTATATATACTTTTTCCTTCTTCAAAGGTAGATAATAATGTTACAAGGCATTTGGAAAAAGTATTAAAAAGAGGAGACTGGGACATGTTAATCCTCCACTACCTAGGGCTGGATCACATTGGCCATGTTTCAGGGCCTGAGAGCCCCCTGATTGGACGCAAACTACGTGAAATGGATGGCATCCTGATGAAGATTTACACTGCGCTGCTGACAAAGGTGAGCTTGCTGTGGCAAGTAGTGTGAAGTCAAAGTTTCATATTATCTATATTTCCTAGCAGGAGCAGACATGCCTGAGCGTGCATGTCCACCTATCAGCCTGCCGCACTCCTTACCATGTGTGAGATTACACTGACTTGCTTAGGCTTCCCAGCAGCTGGGGTCCCTCCTAGGTTGTTGTGTGGGTAGGCAACCCCTTGTAGAGCTTACATTCTGGACGAAAAAAGAAATATGGTAAACAAGAAAACAGCTGCGTTGGAGAATGATTGGTGCCACAGGAAGACCCAGATGGAAGGAGCACCACTCCATTTAGGAGAGACTATAACTTTATGTTATGTATGTACGGAACAGTTTCCATGAGAGTGTGGTATGAGCAGAGACCTAAGAAAGGAAGGAGCCACATGTTACAAGACTACATAGCTACAAAGGCTGTGAGGTTTGTGTGAGTCTTAACTTTTGCTGGAGCAGCCCCACACACTCATCCTCATGCTCACCCTGCACAGCTCAGTGCTCTGTCTACACGAAGTAGATTCCTGTGAAATAGATTTCTTTTGCATCTCCTGTGACAGATGAGAAAGGTCAGGGACAGTCATGTGCTCAGGGTCTCAGCCCAGGAATGGCAAAAGCAGATCTCTTATAGAGCACAAGCATGACCCTGCTATGTTTCTCTGGCATTATCTGAGGCGGACGGAGTCTTTGCTTGACTCAGCCAGTAGGAGCTCTTCACCCAGGACATGGACAGTATCTAATGTTTGTTCCTCTGGTCACATGTCTCTTCAGTCCTGCCACAACCTAGCAAGAGCACAGTTACTCCTCAGTATGATTGCAGCTGGCCCTTACTTTGTCTTGCAGGAGAGAGAGACTCTTTCACCCAGTTTGCTGGTTCTTTGTGGTGACCATGGCATGTCTGAGACAGGGAGTCATGGGGCCGCCTCTGCAGAGGAAGTGAGGACACCTCTGGTCCTAGTCAGCTCTGCATTTGAGAGGAAGCCTGGTGAGAATTTTTAAGAATGCTTAACATGTTGAAATTGTAGTCCTGGTGTGTGTGTGTGTATGTGGGTTTTTTTTTGCGTATCTCTGACCTATTTCACTTATTAATGTGTCCTCCAAGTATATCCATTTGCACATAAATGAATGACTCTTGTCATTCTTTATGGGAGAGTAATACTCCACTTTATTAAAAAACCACATCTTTAGTCTCCAGTTGAAGGGCATTTGGGTTGTTTCCAAGATTGGGCTATCACAAACTGAGATGTTATGAACAAGGGTGTACATATGTCTTTCCAATGTGCTTTTTTAAATTCCTTTGAGTATATTCCTAGCAGGGGAATAGCAGGGTTGAATGGGACCTCTAGTCCTAGTTTTCTGAGGAATCTCCACACACATCTCCACAATGGTTGCACAAGTCTGCAATCCCACCAACAGTGGAGAAGGGTTCCTTTCTCCCCACAGCCTCACCAGCATTTATTGTTGGTTGATTTCACAATAGCGGCCATTCTTTGTGGAGTGAGGTGAAATCTCAGTGTTGTTTCCATTTGCATCTCTCGAAGGACCAGTGATGTTGAACATTTCTTCATACGCTTCTTGGCTGATTTGACTTCTGCCTCTGAGAAGTGTCTGTTCATTTCAGATGCCCATTTTTGAATTGGGTCTTTAAACTTTGGGAGACTGTGTAGTCCTGATTTAATGTTAAAAGCCATGTTTTAAAGCTGTATAATCTTGAAATATCCTGAGTAATGTGAAAGTAAAAATTAGGGGGAGAGGAGCAGTTAGGATTTAGAGTTTACATCCTTTACCCTGATTTTTAAAATGCACATACATTTTGTAGTAATGTTGATTTCAAAATGTTACTGTCTAGGTAACATTCACTTACAGACATCTGAAGTATATATATAGACTGAAGGAAACAGATATTTAAAATGTTTTAAAAGCATCCACTGCATAAAGCCACATATTGAATAGTAGTGTCAGTAAGCTCCTAAACAAAGCTGGAGCAATACTGACTGCAGTGTATCCCTGGGGCTGGATGCCACCTCTGCAGCCCTACGTGGCTTGCCCTGCAAGCTCAGCGCCCTCTCGGGTAGATGCTCCGGGCCCTCTGGCTCCCCAGAAGGCCTGAGATCTGCTACGCATTGCTAACACACTTGCTCTATAGCACTGCTTACTTCTAAGGTACAGCAGGACTGGGAAATTCTTGAGACAGGCCTTTTTGCGCCATAGCACTGCTCCTGCCATTTGTTTTCGTCTATCCAATTTTTTTTTTTTTTTGGCGGTACATTTCCTCCCAATTCTTGCTGGACTACCACTCTGCCTCCTTCACTGATCTTACCTAAACTGACTGTGTCATTTCATACTCACTCCTGAGATGGTTCCTCTGCTTCCATGGTCAAAGATTCCATGAATAGGTCACTCCCCACATTCCATTTTCTTATCTTTCTTCATACATAAGGCCTTTTAATAGCTGAGCTTAGGATAAATTAAGAATACCATAAGAAGCTTTTTGTCAGCCTGACTGTTTCAGTGTGAGCTGTGCCCCCAAAGGCTGTGCGCCTGGCTCTCTGCGCTCCTGCATGCCTTCTGGCTGCAGCACCCTTGCCTCCCCATCTTAGCTTTCTGTAGATCTCAGGCACATCTTTCCTCATCTCCAAAGCCAAACTATTTTACTGTACATGTCTTCTCCACATTCTGTTGTCATGTTTGATTTAGTTTGTCTTTACAGGGCTGTTTGTGGGGTTCATGTCATAGCTGCCTCCTCACTCCATGCTAAGATGTCACCCTACACATACTAGGTACCAGAACAACATTGCTGAATAAATAAATCTTCCAGTTAGGTATTGGCGGGGGAAGCCTCTCTACCCTGCTTTTCCTCCATGGGCATTCTCACTGGCTTTTGGGACTCAACCTCTCCAGGAGCCAGACCAGACACCTGCCCTTTGCAGGGTGTGCAGACACTGAGCCATTGCCCTGTGTCTTGCATCTGTCTGCCACCACACTGACCCAGAGAAGTCAGAGTGCCTCCTACATCATCTGCCATCCACTCCCTCAGAATGGATTTATTGAGTGCCTTTGATGGGCCAAATGTTGGGCTGGGCACTACTGGGTTAGCAAAGGAGCCAGACAGCTTTTGTTCTGAGGAGCTCTTTGTCCAGGAAGAAACAGAGAATTACACTAGCCCTTTCTCAGTAGGAGCAAAAGTTAGGGCTGTTTCAGGCCGGAGATTTAGCTCAGTGGTTCCGTGCCTGCCTCTCAAGCGCAAGGTCGAGTTTGATCCCAGTAACCACATAGAATGCTGGGCGCGGTGACTCACATCCACCAGCAATCAATACCACATACCACAGGGCCGGGCATGGTGGCTCACGCCTATAATCCCAGCACTCGGGAGGCAGAGACAGGAGGATTGCTGAGTTCACGGTGGCTTGCCTGGGCTACATAGTGAGCTCAGGGCCAGCCTGAACTACAAAGCGAGACCCTGTCTCCAAAAAAAAAAAGTTAGAGCCGTTTTGTGACATATCTGTGTGACACATCTCTGATGTGGCTATTTATGACATCTGTGTGGTGTTGTACAGATAATCACCTTCAGCTCTGATCTTTGGATCTGTTTGACTAAGAGCAGTTTTGTTCTCATCTTTCTCATTTTATGTGCCAGGACTATATGCTAATATATTCATAGCTCTGGGTGACCATTATCACAGTCAGCTTTAGAAGATTTGATCCTCTCAGAAAGAAATCTCACACTTTAGCGGCCCCCCCACCACCACCGAGCCCTGGGCACTCTCTAGAGTGACCTGCTTCTCTGGACATTCTGTGGATCTGGCACACATGACGCATGGGCTTGAGATCTGCTTCCTTCACTTGGGTGATGTTTTCCCAGGGTCATTCAGACTCCAGCATGCCAGTCTTCTGTTCTTTTTTGTTGCCGAATCATAGACCATCATGCGTGGACCAGACCACATTATTGTCCATTAGTAAAGGGAAACTTAGACTGCTTCTACCCTGCATCTTAGAGGAGAGGGAGCCTGTGTCCTGTCTGCCTCCTTGGAGTGGGTTTTCTGTTACACTGACCTGGCAGTGGACAGGGTACAGATCACAGTCCTGTGCCATTAAACTTTTGGCATTCTTACCAAAGTTTATGAGGTTTCTTGTATGATAGATACTTTCTTGCATGATGCCCTTAGACAATTTCCAGAGGCTGTGATGGCTCTTTTTTATGAAGTTTTGGATTATGCACTATATGAGCTACTGCTCATACCAAAACCTCACTTCCAGGTGAGAAGCACAGGTTAGGTCACTTCAAGGCTAGGAGTCCGGGAAGGATAATACACCTTTTCTTGTGGAGCACAAGGACAGAACAGGTTTTTTTTTTTTGTTTTTTTTTTTTGAGACAGGGTCTTGCTTTGTAGTTCAGGCTGGCTCTGAGCTCACTATGTAGCCCACTTGCCTAGCCTCGAACTCAGCAATCCTCCTATCTCTGCCTCCTGAGTGCTGGGATTACAGGCGTGAGCCACCACGCCCAGGCACTGTGGTATGCAGTATGGTATTGATTGTTGGTGGGCGTGAGTCTCCACGCCCAGCATTGTTTGTGGTTTCCGGGGATCGAACTCAGGACCTTAAGCTTGTGAGGCAGGCGCCAGAACCACTGAGCTAACCCTCCGGCCAGAACAGGTATATTTTGTTGTCTGCCTTTTGCTATTGGAGTATAAGCTCCACGATGGTAAGACCTTGCCTGTTCTAAGCCTAGAGTAACACCTGCCACCGTGGCTGTTTCATCAGTACCTGCTAAAAGATTGCTTAGGGAGCTGAGCATGGTGGCTCACACCTGTCATCCCAGCACTCAGGAGGCAGAGGCAGGAGGACTGCTGAGTTCCAGGCTTGCCTGGGCTACATAGTGAGCTCAGAGCCAGCCTGAACTACAAAGTGAGACCCTGCCTCAAAAAAAGAGAAAGCTTAGGGAAGGATGTGGCAGCACCAGTGGGGGTGGAAGGCCTGGAAGAATGGCAGCCAGAAATTATGAGAATCAAATCTACTCCATCCTGTGTAAACTACACAGAATTATAGTTATTAAAAATGTAATACACTGGCATGAACCACTCAGACACATTTATGGAACAAAATCAAGAGACCAGAAGTAGATCTTGGGTTATAAGGAGATTTGAAGATATTGGCAGCATCTCAATTCAGTGAGTGATATTAATATACCTGGCTGTCTTGGAAAGAGGTAATACTGAATCTGTATCTTGTCCTACCAAAGTACATCCAAATCAATAAAAATTCTAGACCAAGGGACAGAGATTTAGCTCAGTGGTTCCAGTGCCTCGCAAGCTCAAGGCCCTGAGTTTGAGCCCCGGTAACCACATACAACAATGCTTGGCGTGGTGACTCACGCCCACCAGCAATCAATACCACCTACCACAGTGCTGGTCATGGTGGCTCACGCCTGTAATCCCAGCAATCAGGAGGCAGAGGCAGGAGGATTGCTGAGTTCAAGGTTTGCTTGTGCTACATAGTGAGCTCAGGGCCAGCCTGAACTACAAAGCGAGACCCTGTCTCAAAAAAAAAAAAAAAAAAAATTCTAGACCAAGCCATTTTAAGCTGTTTAAAAAATTCTTTATTATAGAAAATGTCAGATCTAGAAAGATGGCCAAAAAATATAATAAATTCCCTCCTGCAGCAGTGACTATTCCAGTTATGTTGGTCTAGTCTATTTTATCCACACTCATTTTCCTTCTCCTTTATTAGATGGAAGCAGACCTCTAAAATACATGCACCTTTTTCCCCATGATCTTGGCATTATTTCATTTTAAAAATAGCATTAACCTGGGGGTATAGCTCAGTGGTGTCCACATCTGCCTAGCAAGCACAAGATCCTGAGTTTGATTCCTGGTACCAAAAAAATAAATAGAGAACCATTAGTAATGTTCAGATTCCCAATTTCTTTTTACCTGTTTTAATTTGTTTCAGTTAGGGAACAATTAAGATACATACACTGTGATGTGTTGGTGTGTCCTGAGTCTCTATTAACCTCTTTTATTTTACCACAATATATTTGTTGAAGAAGCCCAGACATCTGTGCTACGGAATCACCATAGTCTGAACTTTGCCAGTTCTGTGTATTATCTCCATGCAGGCTCAAATCTGTCAGTTTGATCTTGTCTGGTTTGTTTTGGTTCATTTTAGTCTGGTCTAGTCTGGTCTAGTCAAAGCTGATTCTGAAAGGCAGGGCATACTATCTGACTATTTTATTGTTTGATTTTTTTTTTTTTTTGAGACAAGGTCTCATTTTGTAGTTCAGGTTGGCCCTGAACTCACTATGTAGCTCAGACTAGCCTCAAACTCAGCAGTCCTCCTGCCTCTACTTCCCAAGTGCTGGGATTACAGGTGGGAGCCATCATCCCTGGCCTTGCTATTTTATTATAATATTAGTGGCCATAGGCGGTCACCTTGGGCCATTAACTCAGTGAAGTCTGCAAAGAGTGATATTTTATTTCTATAATTCTTCATTACTTAGCTAGTGCTTTAGTCCATCGCTGCTGCTATAACTGAGTACCATAGACTAGGTAACTTATTAAGAAAATAAAGTTATCTCCTATAGTTCTGAAGCTGAAAAGTCCAAGGTCAAAGTACAGGCATCGGTGAGGGTGCTTCCTTCTTCCAAGATGGAACCTTAAATACTTTGTCTCCAAAGAAGAAGAATGCTTTGTTTTAACCTCACATCTCATCAGGGGGAAGCAGAAAGGACTAAACTCTCTTACCACACCCTTTTGTCATGGAATTAGCCCTCATGAGCTAAAACCTACTAAAAGTTCCCTCCTCGCAGCACTGTTATATCAGAGATTAAGTTTCCATCACATACATTTTGGGAGATACATTCAAACAAAAACAGCCTGAATAATTCTACAAAGAAAATTCTTCCTGGACTTTTTGGTTATCCAGTGGCACCATTCTTATAAAAGAGACAAGAAAAATGATGGCTTATTCTTCCCACAAAATCACCAATGTGAAATCAGTGGATGAGTTTGCTGTTATTCTTCAACTATAACCAGTTAGTAGCATTGTGAACTCATGGGTTGAAGCATCTCAATTTGTTTCCATTCACTATAGGTGTTATTCTACTAATTATTAGCGCCTAGTCCTTGGGTTGTCCTCATTTGCTCTTTTGCCCTCTGATCCATATGCTGCCCTTCTGAGACTTGTCGGTTTCTCCCTGGCCTCTATGAGCAGAAAGGTTTGAGGATTACTGCCCTAGAGCTGGAGGTGCTCCTTCCTGATGCCAGGCCCATCAGGTTTCTGGAAAGACCAGGGAAATCTCTGAAGATAAAATGATCTTAGGTTTATACTGACAGTTCCAGTTCACATTCTCCTCTGCTTGGAATCCTAGTTGTCAGCACCCAGGTTGAATAGAGTGAGAACATCACACATGGCTCATGTGTGATCTCCCCCAGTGGACACTGTGTACTGAATGTGTTGTATTTGTGTTATGTTTGCTTTTTTTTTTTCAGCTCAAAACACTTGATATAAGAAAACACTACAAGAAAAAAACAGAAGTAAGCAAGTAATAAGATTAGGATGGAGGGCCGGAGGGTTAGCTCAGTGGTTCCAGTGCCTGCCTTACAAGCGCAAGACCCTGAGTTTGATCCCCGGTAGCCACATACAGTGCTGGACGTGGAGACTCACACCCACCAACAATCAATACCACATACTACAGTGCTGGGCATGGTGGCTCATGCCTGTAATCCCAGCACTCAGGAGGCAGAGGCAGGAGGATTGCTGAGTTCCAGGCTTGCCTGGGCTCCATAGCGAACTCAGGGCCAGCCTGAACTACAAAGTGAGACCCTGTCTCAAAAAAAAAAGATTAGGATGGAAAGTTCTTTCTGAATATAAGTAGAAGCCATCACTGGAGGGTCGGTCAAGAAAATAAGTTTGACTAAATTAAAAAGTCTACATAGCCAAACTACTACAACTAAAGTAAAACTTCCACAGACTCACATTTGAGTACCTAAGATACTCACATTGGTCACAGTCTCCAGGTAAACTTTGCTGGAGGCACCAGCAGAGCCCTGCAAACCAAACCTGCAGCTTCTGTTGGTCACTCCTCTCACAGATGAGAGCTCCAGGGTTGTGCAGACAGTCTCAGCAGAGCTGACCCAGTGTCCTACCCCCAGACTTACACTCCTTGCAAGGGTCTAGCAGACACTCTGCTACAGTCCATTGACAGGCAACACCTTGCTTTTCACAGTTGGGGGTTGCACCTGCTCAGCTGATCCTAGCTTTGTGCTTGCTGTCACCAAAGGAGCCCCTGCTGCTGTTTATGACATGCTAGAAGGTGGGCCAGGTCTTATCAGGGCTGTGCCTAGGGAGGAGAGCATATAGCCATCTACATCCAGAAATTCCTACCTCATCCTTGTTCAAATCTGTTGGCTCTGCTGAACTGTTTGCCAGCTGTATGTCTGGCTCTGCTCTGTGGCTCACACTGAGTTTCTTCATTGGTCTCTCCCAGTGTATTATAAACCATGCAATGGAAGGCAAAGTAACTTTATTGACACAGAATAGCATGAAGAATTGGGTAATTTGTCTAATATTAGCTGTAGAAGTTCAAATTCAAAAATGACTACCATCTCCTGAAATATTTTCTTTTTTCTAGGTGATGTCCGGCACCCAACACAGGTCCAGCAGACAGATTTGGCTTCAACACTTGCAATAGGGCTTGGTTTGCCAATCCCAAAGGACAGTATAGGGAGCCTTTTATTTCCTGTTATAGAAAGAAGACCAATGAGAGAACAACTGAGATTTTTACATCTAAATGCAATACAGCTTAGCAAATTGTTGCAAGAAAATGTTCCATCATATGAAAAAGGTAAACCAGTTAATAGTCTCCAGGTTCCACCAGGACTGTATGTCTCCTCTGACCCTGTGTTTTCCTGCTGTACTTTGTCATGTGAGTTTGTCAAGGGCATGTTTTGCAGTCATCACTCTATGGTTTTATATATATATATTGTATTCCTCTTTGCTTAGACTCTTAACAGTTACAACACTCACAGAGGCAATCATCTGAGTAGAGTGCATTTATAAGTTTCATTTAATGAATATTTACCAGGTTCTTGCTACAAACTATTAAAGCATTATGTGGTAAAAGATCTCTGAGCTTATGGAATGTTCCAGAATGTATAGAGAAGTGACATGATGGATGTTACAATCCTGTTGTGGGAGGAGCTCTGGGGCAGGGCTTACCTGGCAGGAGGTGATGCAGGGAACCACCCAGCCTGAGGATATGTCTGGAAAAGGTGCAAGGAGATGATGACAGGTTCCACAGCTCTTTGAGCACCAGGCCCGCCTTTGTCCTAGAGGAAGTAGGGTAGCTGCATGGTCTCCTGTGAGCCCTGAGGCTTTCGGCCTGCGTTTCAAAGCCCACCCAGCCTGTCTGTGGGAGCTCATCCAGTGGGGAGCAGTTTCAGCACTCTGGCGAGAGGTGGGTAGAGATGGCCATGGCACGAGGGTGGGGGCTGCAGTCAAGAAATATTTTGGAGGGGGCATGGGCAGGATTGGCGGCATACTGGGATGTAAGGTACAAGAATATGGAGCAATCCCAGTGTTTTCAGCAGCACAGAAGAGGGGGTAACTGCACAGACGTGGACCAACCACAAAGGACAGGTTTGCCAACAGTGTTCAGGAAACCATGGAAAGAGAGAATCTCGGTTAGGGGTAGTGAGCAGCTGTAATGAATACTGGGTAAGAAGAGACCCCTGAGAACCAGGAATTGGATTTGTTAATGTGAGCCCTTAGTGATTCTGGGAGTGGCCAGCTGAGAGCTGGGGAGAACCTACCGGAGTAAGTTCTGGTGGACAGAAGGAAGGAAAGTAGTGCGGACCCGGTGCTCAGAAAGGTGCTTTATCTCTAGGGTTGAGATCCTCAGGTGTTTGCAAGCCAGCAAGTGTGATGTTGGGAGGATCATGTGCCTCCCCACAGCCTCTGTAGTCATCAGAATCACATGCCCCAGCCAGTCACAGATGGCACTAATGTCCCTAGCTCCCCAGGAGTCTAGAGGAGGATCCTGCTGTCTGAGGCAAGGTTTGCTGTGATGTTGTCACGTCTTCCCCTGAGTCGTGGGGTACAACCAGCAAGGCAAGTAGGTGAGTGTCACATGTGGGAGACACAGTCCAGCAATGGGGCTGTAGGCTGGAGCCCCAGGTAGCAAGGGTGAGATGACAACATGAGTCTCAGTACCCAGGGCAAAGAATCATGCCCAGTAAGACCTGGCCACAACCCACACCTAGGTCAGACCAGGACCACTGTTGCTTCTGGTTTTGTTGGGTCTTTCAGAAACAACTCCATTTAAGTTTTGCATATTTGTTCTCATTAATAAATACTCTTTCTCTTTATTAGTAAAAACACCAGTAAAAACAAAAACACAATAGAAAGTTTATTTGCCTATTTCAGAAATGTCAGGGTGGGGAGAAATCAGGAACTATGAGGGATGGAAGGGAATCCAAGACTGCTGAATTTGACTTACACTCCTAAGAGGGCCCCATCTACACTGTCATTAAAGGTCAAAACAGTAGGTTTCAGATTTCACATGACTGATGACACCTTCACACACCCTGCTTGCCCTGGGAACCTGGCCCTCTTGCTCTCAGCTCTTGGTGGGACTGCTGTCACTTCAGGACCTTGCACTGCTATTCCCATTGACTAAATTCTCTTCCCCAGGTTTTCAGAGTTACTTCCAAAGTGCCTTTGAATTCAGTTTAGATGTCAGACCAGATTATCCCCCACCCCACTTCAAATCTAGAACTGTCTCCTTCCTGACCCCAAAACTCTCATTATAAAGTGTATTTTTCTGTCATGCCATTCCTTTTTCTTTTTTTTTTTTTTTTTTTTTTTTTTTTTTTTTTTTTTTTTTTGAGACAGGTCTCGCTTTGTAGTTCAGGCTGGCCCTGAGCTCACTATGTAGCGCAAGCAAACCTCGAACTCAGCAATCCTCCTGCCTCTGCCTCCCGAGTGCTGGGATTACAGGCGAGAGCCACCACACCCAGCACTGTGGTATGTGGTCCTGATTGCTGGTGGGCGTGAGTCACCACACCTGGTATTGTATGTAGTTATGGGGGATGAACCGGGAACTTTGCATTTGGTAGGCAGGCACTGGAACCACTGAGCTAAATCACCGGTCCTGTCATGCCATTCTTTACACTTTTTAATTGCATGTTGTTGCCTGTGGATACATACATGCGTGTAAGAGAAAGACAGAATGTGAATGTATGAGGCTGGCATCTTAACTGCTGCACCCAGCACTGCGAAGTGGGAGATCTAAACCTACACAGCTTCCAGAGGGAGTCATAGAAACATGAACATTCGTGTATATGCCCCTGTGACCCCGTGCATGGGGTCACAGAAGCATGAGGCATTCATGTCTACATCCCAGCCCCACTGGCTGTGGAGCAGGGAGCTGCTTAGTGGAATACTGGCCACTGGTGTTATGAGGTTATATCCACCAGCAGAAGTGAGTGTGGAACTGCAAGTGTCTGGACACTTATGTCTGCAAGAGTTCTTTTACTACTAGGAAGCAAACATGGGGCAGGGTCAAAGCTGTCAGGTTGGGACCTACTAGTAGGGAACCTACTGAGTCCGCCCTTCCTGAAAATTAAGGCATTTTAGATACCACCAGATCAGGGTTTCTGGACCTTTCTAGTCATGAGTAATCATGATTCTGAGAGACTGTCTAGCTCTGAAAAGGACAGAGACCAGTACCTGGTAGCCTGCCAGCGTTTACTGCAAGAGGCAGGCAGCAGCCATGAAATCAGCCCCTTGCCAGAGTCAGGCCATCCACATTGGGCTGTCATTGGCCTTGAGCAGAGAGAGCTGGAGAGTCTCCTTTGAGAGGGGACTTGAAAAAGGGGGTTAAGGAGTAGATATGTGTGCAAGGACAGAAGGGCCAGCTTTGCATGGATATAGGAGTGGCAGGGTAGGACGCTCACAGATGTGCTGTGAGAGCTGGAAGGATTCTGTATTACCAGGACCAGTGGACACGCTGTACTTCAGGATGGCTTTTACATTGCACAGGATGAGGAAAAGTGGAAAGAGAAAGTGAGAGGGCAAGGAGAAGATATGACTAGGTAAGAGGCATGTAGAAGAGTCTAGGCTAAGTAGCAGGCAGACATTTCTATCTAGGCTATGTGTACTGAAGACCTAAGCCCTGGAAGAGGTTCATTGACAGGATTATTGTCAGCTTTTACAGTTTTACTCATGTGTTGCTGCCCCTCCCCTGAAGGAATACACAGTGTACATTGGGTATCAGTTCTAAAAATCATGTCACAGATCACTTCATGAGATCTTTCTGTCCTGCAGATCCTGGGTTCGAGCAGTTTGTGGTGGCAGAAAGACTCCATGGAAACTGGGTGAAGCTGCACTTGGAGGAGGACCGTTCTGGTGCCCTTCTCAGCCTGGGAGCTAAGGTGGCCAGGCAGTACCTGGGGGCACTGAGGACCTTAAGCCTTTCGCTAAGCACGCATGTGGCTCAGTATGACATCTACTCTATGGTGGTGGGGACCATCATCGTTTTGGAGGTATGAACCTTCTCGTGTGGCAGGGCTCAGGTGTTGTATAGATTTGGCAACTCAGCCAAAACACGTTTGAAATATATACAATACCAGTGTTACTAAACACAGAAAATACAGGTTTTTCTCACCTCATTGCATGCAGCTTGTAACAGTGCACAAAATAGTATCAGTGAGGGCAAAGATTTACTCAGTGGTGCCGGCGCCGGCCTCACAAGCGCAAGGTCCTGAGTTCAATCCCTGGTAACCACATACAACAATGCTAGGCATGGTGACTCAGGCCCACCAGCAATCAATACCACATACCACAGTGCCGGGCATGGTGGCTCATGCCTGTAATCCCAGCACTCAGGAGGCAGAGACAAGAGGATTGCTGAGTTCGAGGATCGCCTGGGCTACATAGTGAGCTCACGGGCAGCCTGAACTACAAAGCGAGACCCTGTCTCAAAAAAAAAAAAAATAGTATGAGTGAGTGCACCCTGCATTGCCTCAGGAAGTAAAAAATCAGCCACACTGTCCCTTGTAGTAGAAGATTTAAAAATCCTCTTTTGGGGCCCTTTTTTCTATTGTCACTGTGAGAACTGCCACGGGGTGGGAGGTTTGGGTTGGGTGGCCCGTGTCACATCTGACCACCTGATCATGCTGGCATCTTCTCTTCCAGGCTCTCACCCTGCTCCTCCTCAGCACCCCACAGGTGCTACACAAAAGGGCTGAGCTAGAAGTTCCAGTGTCATTTCCCATGTTCTCTCTACTCTTCTACCTGATGTTCCTGGTTCTGTCAGCCATCCATGTAATAGTGTGCACTTCAACTGAGAGCTCCTGCTACCTCTGCAGCCTCCCGTGGCTGGTAGCCGGGGGCGTCATGGTACTGGTTTCTGTACTGTTCTGTGTGATTGCATCCGCACTTGCCAGGAGGGTCATGGACAGCACTCTCCTGCAGAAGGTACAGGCATGGTCTATTATACCAGCCCACTTTCATTTCTCAGATGTAGTTGAATAGTGGTGTGCACCATCAGGGCCATGATTGTGGTGGCCCCGGAAGGGCCACCCACAGGGGATGGCAGGGAGGGATCTTAGCTACCCATCCCAGGCTCTGGATAGCTAGACCCCATATTCTGGTGTGGTGGTCAGGCCATGTGCCTCTGCTCTCAGGTGGAAGGAAAGCTCTAGGAGGGTGCAGAAGGGACAGCAAGGATGCTGGCCACAGAGGTTAGGGCTCACTTAGGCCTGAGTCTCACACACCATATGAACTGCAGCTGAGGGCACAGTCCACTAGTGAGCACTAAGGATGCTCCAGGACACTTGGTTTGCTGTACTTCTGCATCCTCAAGTGCAGTTCTGAGAATTCTGAGTCTCTGGCCAGGCGCTTCTTCTGGAAGAACCTTCTGCAGTGATTCCAGCCTTTAGTATACACTCTCTATCATGCCTCACAGGGCCTTCAGAAGCCACCTGCCAGGCATGGGTGTAGGCACTTAGTGTCCTTAGGACTCAGATTGTCTTTGTCCATGTCTGCATTTTTTACCCCCTACCTGGGTTCATGCTACCTCTTCCTGGTACCTTGCAGCACACAATTAGATATCAAAAGAACAAATGACAGGAATTGAGACTATGTCTTGAACCATTTAAAGTTAGAATTATTAAAAGGACAGGACTATGAAGCTACCTTTGTCATTTCAAAGAGGTGTGACTGTTACAGTGGAAACTAGAGTTCTAACAACTCATGAACAAGTTTGCTATCTGGTCTGGGGGATGTGTTGGTCCCTTCAGTTTCCTAACAGCAGGAACTGGCATAGAAAGGGCTGCAGGGACCCTAGCATGTGCTTGGACTCATCACTCATAGAGGGCCCAGCCATCTTGGTGTTTTCTGCTCTAGATGAGGTAAGGATGGCATAGGAGGCAGAACTCCTCTGGGGAGGGCTGCGGGAACTGGTCATCAAGGCACTTGGGGCTTATCACAGGACTAGTTGCCTGTGTAAGGACATCAGCACATGCAGAGAGTGTGCACCATTTTCAGATCACCTCCATAAGATGCATTTCTTCCTCACAGAGTACAGCCCACCCCTGCTCAGGATGGTCGGAGGTGGGCCTCCTCCTCTTCCTGGGTACAGTGGGCCATGTCCTGAGCCTGGGAGCCAGCAGCTTTGTGGAAGAGGAGCACCAGACCTGGTACTTCCTGGTCAACACACTGTGTCTGGCTCTAAGCCAGGAAACCTGCAGGAACTACTTCTTGGGAGATGGCAGGGAGCTTCAGTGCTGCTTCCACACACAGCCAGGGACTGTGGGCACTGTCTGTGTGCGACAGGACTGTACAGCCCCCAAGCCTGGGCAGGCGAGTAAAAGGCCCCCTTTTGGAGCACATGGAGGCCACGCACGCTGGACAGTGCTGGCTGGCCCATGGATGGTGCTGGCATGCTGCCGACTGCTGCGGTCCCTGAACCACACAGGTGTCCAGGGGGCCCACCGGCCAGACCTCAGCCACTGGCTCACCAGGTGAGCACAGCCTTAGCAAGCTGACCCTACCACTGAGTTCACACACCAGTCTTCTTTTAATACACTTAAGCCTGTTTTTTTGTGCTACAAATAGAATACTATATGAGCCCTAAAAAATGGGGGAAGTTGTCTCTGACACAGCCATGTCTGTACATCCTGTAGGGTATAAATGCAGGCCATGTGCACCCTGTACTTCTTGCTGTAGGCCACTCCTATCCTGGTGCAGAGACAGGAGTTGCATACCTCCTGACAGCTGCCCATTCCACAGTTGTTGGCCTGCCCCTCTATAGCGGCCATTCAGAGTGCCTAAAATGTACATGCAACTTAAAGCTTAGTAGTAAGTGAGTGCCCACATATTTTCCCTGGACCTGACTCTACTGTGGCAAAATATTTAATCATCCTCTTATCATTGATTGTCTGTCTAAGCTTGTGAGTGTGAGGTATGGTGCAGAATAATCAGCCTGGCCTTCAGCACCAAGGAAATATCTGGCTCCATCCCTGCACCTCTCCTGATCCCAGGTTGGTTGCAGTCAAGGGTAGTAGGAGCAGGAGTATTTATGTCTCCTGGCCAGCCTCCAAGCCTGTCAAATTTGTGAGACTTCAAGTGAACACACTTTT
Organism: Thryonomys swinderianus; assembly: GCA_004025085.1. Classification (NCBI taxonomy): domain Eukaryota; kingdom Metazoa; phylum Chordata; class Mammalia; order Rodentia; family Thryonomyidae; genus Thryonomys; species Thryonomys swinderianus. The sequence continues at coordinate 8,912 of PVIC010016157.1, read as the reverse complement.
TTGTCACATTTAAGAACTCTTGTTTGAATTTAATTAACCAACTATTTTTCTCTCCAAGAAAATCAGTTATCTTCAACACAGTTCTTTGGAGCCCCTGGTGTGGATTACATACATCACCGGTCCCATTTGGTAATGACCTTGAGATTTTCTGTCTCACTGCAGCTCTAGTCACAAAATGGAGCTCTCCTGCCTGGCCGCCCTCTCCTTGCTTGTGATCTTCATCCTGGCTCAGAGGGGATGCTCCCCCGTCTCCAAGGTGGCCCTGGCACTAGGGCTGGTGGGTGTCTTCTGCTATCGGGCAGCTATTGGGAATGTGTTGTTCCCATGGCAACTGGCCAACAGAGGCATTTCCAAGTAAGTATGTTGCAGACATGTGAACTTGCTTTTAAATCTGTTGTTGTATTTTATGTGCTTGAAAATGTGCTACCAATCTTTAGAACAATGATCTTTGGCTTTTATGAATAGTGATTTTGCCAGCAGCTCCTAGAGCCTTGCCAACAAAACCATCGTGAACCCAGCTAATAAAACCTTCACTTTGTTAGCACTCTTAGCAGAAAGACAAATAGCTTAGAGAGTCATTGAGTTTTTTTTTTTAATTAACAAAACTTCCAGAGATGTCACAGATGTAATAGGTAATAGACTGGTGTCAGTTTATTGCACCTTTGCTCCAGTTGTGATGTGACCGTAGACACTTCCTATTTCTATAAAAACGCTTAACCTGATAGCTGTCTGGAAAATCAGCTGTCTTTAACAGAGTTCTACAGTACTTCAACATAACCACGTAGTTGGTCACTCCTCGGTTCGTGGCAACTGTTTTATTCTTTATTTTTTGCAACTATAAATGATATTCAATGAAAATGCTGCATATATACTGAGTAGAATGTAGTTACACCAAAGAAATACTTCAAATCAAACAGAGTTAATAGATATAAGGGTGTAAACAGGCATGTACATCCACCTTATGTGCCCAGGAGGGCTCATTCACAAATCTGTGTGTATCAAGTGCCCACTTGTCTGTTTTAGGGCAACATGGCAGAGCAGGCTGCCTCCCACTCCTGGGGACAGCTGGATAGGGACTGTCCCACAACAGGTGGTACAGTGTGGGAACCTTCCAAGCTTCTCAGACATGTCCCAAGGATGTAGCACAGGAACATTGGCATTGACCCTTTGGTCTCCAGTAGAAGAGAATAATTTGAAATGGGTAAAAGAGCATTTGTAAAATGCAGGCTGCCACAGATACCTGTTCACACTCTGTTAAATCTATTAACTCTGCCTATTTGAAGTATTTCTGTGATATAACCACATTCTCCTCAGTGTATATGCAGTATATTCATTGAGCATCATTTTATACTTACAAAAAATAAAACAGTCATCCACCAACTGGAGTGACCAGCTGTACAGCTATGTTGAAGCTCTATAGCACTGCATTAAAGATAGCAGCTGATTTTCCTGGCAGTTCTCAGGTGAAGCATTTTTGTAGAAATAGGAAGACATTGTGGAACAGTAGGCTATAAAACTGTCATATGACCCCAGCTTACCAAGTGAGTTTAATTTTTCATATTTGTATGAAAGATTAGATAAAATCTTGGTGATTGTACAGTATTTAGCACTTAAGGATTGTGGTCTTTTTTTTTTTTTTTTTTTGAGACAGGGTCTCGCAGGCTGGCCCTGAGCTCACTATGTAGTCCAGGCAAGCCTTGAACTCAGCAATCCTCCTGCCTCTGCCTCCCGAGTGCTGGGATTTCAGGCATGAGCTACCACACCCAGCTGTGGTCTTCCTTTTTACCACTTCTTTTTGTACCTTACATATGTCCGAAATTAATGAGTAAAACTAAAGATACAGCCAGGCTGTGCAAGAGGCTGTGAGCTCAAGAGCACCAGGAAGCAGCCCTGACACAGGATGCCAGAGTAGGTAGAGAGGTTGGGGTTGGAGGCAGCGATGTCACAAAAACTGTCCCCTCCAGAGGCTGAGACTGGACTGGGTGTTGCGTCTGGGGTGTCTGTGTCATCACATGCTGCAGCACACAATGAACCCTTGTCCCCTCCCAGACCTGTGCACTGTCTCCAGACTTTGATCACACTGCTTGCCCAATTGCTTACTGCATCCTGTTGCCTGTGGTGTCCAAAGCCTGCTATTTCACCTTTTCCCTCAACACATCTGCTTGGTCACCTTCCTCCCACAAGATGCTTCTGTTTCTCATCCCTTCCTTTTTTTTTTTTTTTTTTTTTTTTTGAGACAGGGTCTTGCTTTGTAGTTCAGGCTGGCCCTGAGCTCACTATGTAGCCCAGGCAAGACTCAAACTCAGTAGTCCTCCTGCCTCTGCCTCCCAAGTGCTGGGATGACAGGCGTGAGCCACCACACCCAGCACTGTGGTATGTGGTACTGACTGTTGGTGGGCATGAGTCACCACACCTGGTATTATTGTATGTGGTTACCGGGGATCAAACTAAGGACCTTGTGCTTGCCAGGCAGGTGCTAGAACCGCTGAGCTTAATCTCTGGCCCAAAGGGATTTTTAAATGCATAAACCTTTCTTGAAAATTCTGTTATTAGCCAGGCATGTGGCTCACACCTGTCATCCCAGCACTCAGGAGACAGAGGCAGGAGGATTGCTGAGTTCGAGGCTTGCCCTGGCTAAATAGTGAGCTCAGGACCAGCCTGATCTATAAAGTGAGACCCTATCTCAAAAAAAAATCTGATACTAAAAAAATTCATTTTTCAAATGGATATGTTATATTGATATTTTAAAATTTAGTGTTTTAAATGATGTCTTGCAATATATATATAATACCTTATAAAATATTTAGAATGTTATGTTTTACAAATATATGTGTTTTGTAAAATGAAATTCTTGGGCCTAGTATCATAAATTGTATCTTTTACTGACATCAATGAAGTACTGAAATAGTTAACTCATAAAATTACTTGATGATGAACATTCATTATGCCAAACAATGCAAATTCCCTGTTTAATCTCTTTGACAACCATGTGATGTGTAGATGTCATTTTTCTTTCTTTTCACAAATAACAAAGCTAATTATCAAGCTGGACATGGTGGCACATGTCCGTAATCCCAACACTGGGAGTGCTGAGGCAGGAAGATTGTTACAAGTTCAAGGCCAGCCTGGGCTACATAGTGAGTTCATGACTAGGCTGAACTATTAAGCAAGACTCTGTCTCCAAAAAAAAAAAACCGAAAGAAACACCAAAAAGCTGAGTGTTAGAAGTGTTATTAACTCTCAACAGCAGAGTTTAACCTGGGACCCAGACTGAGCATTTGTTAAGTCACCATTTCTGAACCTGCCCAACTATGAACACACTCACTCACATAGTATTTATGGACAAAGGAGAGTTTCTGAGACTGGGGTCTTATAGCAAGGCAGTGGTTTTCACTGTACTAGGCAGCGCCATGACTCCCTGCTGTGCTGCAAGGGCATTGCTCTGGCCACAAAAGCAGAATGTTCCCTATGCCAGGTCTACCAAGAAGGCACACAGTGCAAGTTGCTGGTCTTGCAAGTTGGGGGAGAAGAGATGACAACTGTGGTGGGGAGGGTGCCCCTCCATGGTTAAGCTGTGCTGACACACTTAGTCATTCCCTAATTAGACATGTGTTTTTCGTGGGAAAATATGTGTTTGGTGCAAATAAATCTAATTTGTTTCGCTTTATTTTTAGGGGCATTCTTGAAGCTCGTTTTGTTTATGTCTTTGTCCTTGGTATCCTCTTCACGGGCACCAAAGACTTGCTTAAATCTCAAGTCATTGCTGCAGAATTCAAAGTCAAGACTGTAGGTTTGTGGGAACTGTACAGTGGATTAGTTCTTCTGGCAGCATTGCTCTTAAGACCACATAATCTTCCGGTGTTAGCGCTTAGCCTCTTGATCCAGACCATCATGACTAAATTCATCTGGAAGCCCCTGAGACACGATGTAGCTGAGATCACTGTAATGCATTATTGGTTCGGTCAAGCATTCTTCTATTTTCAGGTAGGTTTTATTATTATCATGGATAGAAGACTATTCACTTTTTTCTATATCTTAGTTTTTATTTGAGAACATTTTAGAAGTTGGAAAGTGATATTTTATTGAGAATAATCAGTATGTGTGATAAACTATACTTAAACTTCTGTTTTTTATAAGATAAATCACAGTTATTTAAGGAGGACATCCTTTATGTGGACTTGTGGGTGTGCATGACAGCTCATTGTTGCTCTGTAGGATCAAATGGGAATTTATTTGTGAGGAGCAGTTAAGAAAACACATGAAAGGACCAGAGATTTAGCTCAGTGGTTCTAGCGCCTGCCTAGCAAGCGCAGGGTCCCTGGTTTGATCCCCGGTAACCACATACCACAATGCCAAACACGGTGACTCACACCCATCAGCAATCAGTACCACACACCACAGTGCTGGGCATGATAGTTCACGCCTGTAATCCCAGCACTTGGAAGGCAGAGGCAGGAGGATTGCTGAGTTTGAGGCTTGCCTGGACTACATAGTGAGCTCAGGGCCAGCCTGAACTACAAAGCAAGACCCTGTCTCAAAAAAAAAAAAAAACCACATGAATCTTTTGCTTGCTTATTTTATGAATAAGTAGTAATTGTGCTTGTTTGTGGTTTTATTTGTGGCATCAAAGCTGTCTACACTGGGGACCATTAGATTTCCCATGCAGCTGTCAGTCCACTGGGGCCTGGAAGAATGGCAGGGCTTCCCATCACAGGCAGGCCTGAGCCTTCTTGACTAGGCATAGACATGCTTGGACAGTGGTTCCACAGCCGTCTGGTGTCCTCCAGGATATGCAGGTCATTGCAGACTCCTCCAATCCAATTCCCTAGGCTTCAGCTCCCAACCCTCTTGACCTTGGCCTCTTCAAAGGATTTAGGGTGGCATCGGCATGGGCTATCCCATAGAACAGGAAATCTTCCCACAGAGAGCCTCTGTCAAATGCGTGCTCTGCCTCAGTTCCTTGTCTATAAACTAGGGACAATGAACTATACCATTCTTTTAGCTGTGATGAGTCAGGAGCCTGGGACCCTTCTCCCCCTACTTCTGTCTTCCCCCCTCCCTGACCTCCCCTCCCTATCTGAGATTCCCCCATCCTAGCTCTCCCTGTCCTCCTCTGTCCTCCCCTGTCCCCGTCCTAGCTCTGCATGTCTCCTCTACGTTTCCCCCTTCCATCTTGGTCTCTCATTTATGTATCCCTGACCTCTCCTTGTCCTCCTGTGTCTCCAGCCTAGCTTTCCCTATCCTGTGGTTGAGTCTCTTTCCCTTCATTCAGGCTGGGGAGAAGAGTGCTAGCCTTGCTGCCCTCTGCTGTATATTTCTTTGACAGCATGGGGTTCAGGAATGTAAGTGCTCTGTTTTGCTGGCCCTCATTGCATTGAGCCCCAATCTTTCTGCCTCAATTCCTTCCCATACACTAGGGGCAATGGTGTGCAACAGTGTTAATGCAGGTCAGGTATCAGTGTGGCAGTATATGCTGTGCCACTGCTGACCTTGTGGTTGACCTCCTGTTCTATTGAACAGATCCACCTCTGACTCCACTAAGCCCTGACCTACTCCTTCCCACTCTTTCTGATGCCAGCAACCTCTGTCCCAAGCCAGAGCTGCACAAAGGATATTGGCACCCAGAGTGCATCAGGGTAGAGTGGGCCTCACGGAAAAGGTGTAGAAGAGCAACACCCTGGAGAATGGGTTTGGGAGGACAGTAGCACATGTGTGTCTCTGGACCTGCACAGTAGGCAGCAGCAATGCCCACTGGCCCCACCGAGGTTGCAGGATATATGTCAGATTCAGGGATCTACACGGGGTGCAGATCACCAGGCTCAACAGACTTGAAAGTGGAGAGAGGTAGACTCTCCCTCTCTCAGGGAATCTTGCCACTTGACATGCAAAATGAGCTATGTCCCACAATACAGCGTCTGCCAGGAACCATCCAAACTCACCATGGTCAACAGTCAGTCTGCAGTAAGAGCCCAGTGTCTTGTCACAGCACCAGCTCGCCCTTTATTCAGCCAGTGCTCTCCAACCTGGCATGCCCCACAGATGGGGGCTATAAGGGCAGGTCCCTGCTCTCCTCAAGGACGATGGTAGATGGGGACAAAGGAATGAACTGAGCTGACTCTTTAGGAGGGACAGTTCAGCACAAGCCGCCTGTCTCCTGTGTGTCTGGAATGGTACAGTAGACAGGTAACTCGTCCTGGGCTAGCCCAGTGACCTGGCTCCGATCCGGGTATCTGACTACCCTGACAGTGTGTTTGCACCAGGATGGTCATCTGGACCCATGTGTTCCACACTAACAGCTCGACTGTGTGTCCATGCTGCTGTGGTCACCTGGCCCATGTATTCACCCTCAGGCAGTAGTTCTTGATGCTGTGTATCGTGAGGCCATCATTAGCCCTGGTCTTCTCTGTTTCAGGGCAACTCCAACAACATCGCCACTATCGACATCTCAGCAGGCTTTGTGGGCTTAGACACCTACATGGAAATTCCAGCCACGTTCCTGACAGTGTTTGGGACGTATGTGGGACCTGTGCTGTGGGCTGGTCACCTGGCACATTTCCTGAGTGCAGAATCAAGCAGGTGAGACACATCTGTGTTTAACACAAATCTGCTGGGAGTTCTGTTTCCAAGAGCTACACCTTGTTCTCAATAGGGCATGGGAATTCCCTGGGTCAGACAGCCTGCTCACCAGTGGTTTTCCTTCAGTGAGTTCAGTCTGTAGCTCCAAGACCTATAGTAGGTTTAAGGACTCTGTGTGGAGCAGTTCATCCCCCAGTTCAGTCACTCAGGAAGAGGGTATCTTCTGCTGCCTGAGCTGTTCTGTTTGCTGGTGGTGGGAGTTGGGCAGCAAAAAGACACTAGCCTTGGGCTTCAGATGTTCTACAAATTACAGAGTTTACCCCCAAAACTGCCTGACTGCAGGAGGCTAGCAGCTGAGTAAAGAGGTGAGGAGGGCAGCCCGGATCTCCTCCTACACCTCCCACGCTCACTGTTCCCTCCTCGCCCCTCTGGGATTTACACAGATGTAGTCCTCCTCCTGCTTTCTCAGTCATTAGTTTTTGTCCAGTTTCTCCCCAAAAGGCAGCTTTCTGAGCAGGGACTCTATCCACTGACCAGTAGCCCCAGTGCCAGCTTCCTGGCAGGATCAAACATGGAATGGTGTGGGGACACTCAGTTCTGCACCTGTGAAAAAGGAAGTTAGTTACAAGCATTTTAATCAGTGGGCTGTATTGTTTTCCCTAGTTAAGGAATATTCCTTTGTTTTACAAGCAGTTTTCTTTTTCATTATTAAAGCATAAAGTATCAAGTTTTACTCATTTCTATTTTGTTTCAATAAAGTCAGAAAGCTGTAATGAAATAGAAATGTTGTACAAAGGTGTTTCCAGCAGGTCAGAGTTTGTCTCGTGCTCAGCACCCCTGGTGCAGGGCTGCTGGGCTGAACTAGGAAGCATGATTGGAAGCAACAGAGGGCTCTGTGTCAAGGTCCACTAGTAATACTAGGAGCCCCCTGCCACTATGAGGGCCCAACCCCAATCTTCTAGACATTGTCCACGTGTGTTGGGAACAGGCTGATCAGTGGAAGCTGGACCTTACCACACAGTGTCTGAGAAGGCCATGCAGCCTTCCCACCCCCCATCCACAGAGCTCAGCCTGTGTGCTAACCATTTACTTGGTATTGGTGTAGCGCTCCAAGCAGGTGCTGTCACTCAGGGTGTTGAGTGAGGTAATACTTGTTAAGTTCCCTCAAGTTCAGCTCCAGGCTGAGAGGGAAGCAGTAAGACAAAGGAAGAGGCCAGGGCTGTAACAGCAAAGGCTTAGAGCTATGCTGAGATGTGCTAGGGTGACTGGCAATTGAGGACCCAGCAGTTGGGAAGGGATGTGCAGGGTTGACAGGGAAGCCAGTGAAGCCTAGCACCTGGACAACCCTGTCCTTTGGCCACTGAGTGTCTATGTTACCTTTGCTGGACAGTGAGCATGGAAGCAGGAGGTTATTATGGAGACGTCTTAAGGTAGTGCCTGGTAGAGTCTCCTGGTCAACAGGACTAAGTATGTCATAGAACGTGCTCATGTAGATGATGCTAGCATGCACACACACCCTCTGCAGGCGTGCTGCTCCACTGCTAACCTTGGTAAGCTAGGCAAGTTAGTCACACCCCCAAGTTTAGGTCTCACAGCATGGACACTTGGATCCCAGGCAGCATCTGTCCAGTGGAGGTGCCTGTCCTGGTGAGGCAATTCCCATCCCATCTTCACTCTCAGTAGAGTCGCTGTGAGTGACTAGCAGCAGTGGTGCGAGGTCTGGTCTAACCACAGAGGAGCAGTACAGGTAGGCCTGCTCAGTGCAATACAGGGTTTGAGGAGAGGGCAAAGCCATAGCATGGGTGGGGTTGGGACCTGAGGGCCCCTAGGCTTTTCAGACCAACTGGAGGTCATGGGTAGGTGGAAAATCTCTGAATTGATCACAGAGCATGAAAAGTTACTTTAAAGAACAGGTTAGATTTATGTGATGATTGTGTTGGTGGTTTAGAAACAATGGATCAGGGAGCATCTTGTGTTTCCAGGACAGTACCCATTTCTAGTGGTGCTGCTCTGTGCTGCTGGCCTTCTGAGTACACATTTTGGAGCCAGATCCCCAGACTGCAGGAACATTTATTTATATTTGTTTGTTTTCTGTGATTTTCTATTCAGTGTTATGTGTGAGATAGTTGTACATGCATACAATTTTTTTAATTGAATTCTTTATTGGTACAATTTATATACATCTCAAAATCACATATAACATTGGGAAATTTGTACCAGTATATGCCACAAGTTAATTCTCATTTTTACCCATATCCCTACCCACTCCCCCCTCCTCCCCCCTTTATACATGCTCTTTTATTTTCTTTCTGTATCATATTTATTCCTTCCCCTCA
>PVIC010016156.1:18711-34383 GCA_004025085.1 Thryonomys swinderianus | reverse complement strand
AAAAAAAAAAAAATAGCCAGGCATGGTGGCTCATGCCTGTAATCCCAGCACTCAGGAGGCAGAGGCAGGAGGATTGCTGAGTTCGAGGCTTGCCTGGGCTCCATAGTGAGCTCAGAGCCAGCCTGAACTACAAAGCGAGACCCTGTCTCAAAAAAAAAAAAAAAAAAGATCTAGTTAATAACTCAAAATCCTGACTTCTTGCATAAATTTTTTAAAAGACAGAGATCAAGAAACAAAAAGAAATACAAATATTCAAAATTTTAAAATGACAAAGGAGGGCTGGAGATTTAGCTCAGTGGTTCTGGCGCCCGCCTCGAAAGCCCAAACTCCTGAGTTCCCTGGTAACCGCATACAATGTTGGGCGTGGTGGCTCATGCCCACCAGCAATCAATACCACATACCACAGTGCCAGGCGTGGTGGCTCACGCCTGTCATCCCAGCACTCGGGAGGCAGAGGCAGGAGGATTGCTGAGTTCGAGGCTTGCCTGGGCTATGTAGTGAGCTAAGGACCAGCCTGAACTACAAAGCGAGACCCTGTCTCAAAAAAAAAAAAAAAAAAAAAAAAGCCCAGAACCTTCAGGAATAAAGGCATTGTTACCGGGTAGTTCTTTTTAAAAGTGGCTCCCGAATAAACCTTTTTCAGTTTTGTGTTGCTCATTTACCTTCTGGAGTTAAAGAATTGGGCAAAAGAAACAAAAAGCAGTGGCAAAGTTTATTTGAAAAATTACTGTAAGAGTAAAGAGCGAGGAGGAAACTGGCTCTGCAGAGTCAGCACGGACTGAGTAAAAAGAGCAAAGGATAAAAGTAAAGAACAAGATAAAAGTATAGCCTGGAGAAAGCAGGGCAGGCTCTCAGGAAGAAGCGCGGTTTCTGTGTCCTTTGATGTTTTGCAAATCTCAAGGAAACCAGTAAGAACTTCTACCTATGGATCCCGAGAAGCAGTGCTCTGATTCCACACCTCAAGGTGATGCCCAGAGTTGGCCATTCTACCAAAAACTTGCTGAAGATCTCACAAGAAGTCCACAGTCAGGGCTTTGAGACCTGTTCCCCACATTTGTTCTGGATCTTGTAATCAACAGGTCACCTATTTCCCCAGCCAGCTTCGCTCCACCCTAATTCCTGTTATTACCGTGTCCCTCGAGATCAAGGAGCAGCTGGGATAGAAAGGTGGAATGTTCTTTTGAAGATACACAGCACCAGCTCAGTGGAAGCAGCTCGAAGTGTGGGGGCAAGCTTCTTCAAAGGTCTGTGTGCTTTGAATCACCATCCACTATAGAGTACTCTGATGGGAGATCCTGATCAGAGGTCAGAAGACCAAAACGTGGTAGAAATGCTGCCGGAATGACCATGCTCCGGAGGTATCTGTTGGGAAGAAAGACTGCGCTGGCTGTTGGAATGCGAATCATCTGAGGAAAAGTACAAAGAATGAGCAAAGCTGACCTAAGAGAATCCACATCTTTTTTTTTTTTTGAGACAGGGTCTCGCTTTGTAATTCAGGCTGGCCCTGAGCTCACTGTAGCTCAGGGAAACCTGGAACTCAGCAATCCTCCTGCCTCTGCCTCCCAAATGCTGGGACGACAGGCGTGACCCACCACGCCCAGCACAGCAGTGTGTGGTACTGATTGCTGGGGGCATGAGTTACTAGCCTGGTGTTGTTGTATGTGGTTACCAGGGATCAAACCAGGGACCTTGCACTTGGTGGGCAGGCGCCGGAACCACTGAGCTAAATCTCCAGCACTGGAGTTCACATCTTGCCACAGATTATCTTGGATGCCAGATATAGAATAACAGGATTTAATATTCACCCTGCTACATTTAGACTTGCTTTGGTCCCATTCTTTTCTATTCCTCTTTCTGTACCTTTTGAAGTGGGAACATTTATTTTTTGTCATTGTGTGCTGCAAGTGTTTAACTTTCTTTTCACTTGTTCAGGGGCTTACAGCTAAGAGTTTTCCTTAAATCTCAGAAGGACTTTAGATTTATATGTTTCATCAATCCTGAAACTGTTAGGGTTTCACTCATAGAGATGACTAAATGCATTTTTTCACTAAGGAACATGCACAAGTCTTTTAAGGCATAGGGAGAGAAAGTTATGGCTTATATCTAAATGTCACCCCAAAACCTCATGTGCTCATAGATGAGGTTTCTTGGAGGTGTCTAGATTCAGGATGTGAGAATGTGGATTAGGGTGTGATACTGGGAGGAAGGTGTAGATAATGGAAGCTTTATCCTGAGAGTGGTTGACACCATTTAATAGGCTTTTGGCCTATGAATACAAAGAGAAAGAAGGCAGGCTGATGCTTGCTGCTCCTGCTTGCTACCTCTTGCCTTCCATGCCATGAACTATTTCTCCTCTGTGATGCGCCTCTACCATACATACCTTCCTGCCTTAGAGCCAGCTAAATATGGACTCAAACCTGTACAAACTGTGAACTGAAATAAACCTTTCCTCCTTTAATTTGTGGGTGTGAATATTTTATTTCAGTAATGAGAAAAATAAGACAGATAGCAACAAATAAACTAAGTATGCACAAATAAATGTAAAAAAACACTTCTAAGAGTAAAACATAAAAATATAGGGTAAAAAAAGAATCCCTCAAATGCAAAGGCATTCTTTGTTTTGTCTTTTTAAAAAAGGATACTTGTCATGAAGTTGTCCATTCTCCCAAAGTTTATCTCTAAGACTAATATAATCCTAATTAAACATCAACAAGCTTATACTAAATAAAGAGAAACAGACGTGCAAGAAAAGTAGAAAATGATAGAACAGTAGCTCAGATAATCTCTGATGCTCTAGGTGAAACTCTACGGATTGAATCTCCTAGCCTGATCTTCAGTCACCTTCACCCCACTTGAACCTCATTAAGGGTTCATAGATATGTGCTACACATCATTCGTGTCATGAAAACCAGAGTGGACTCTGGGGCAAGCACACATGTTGAGAGTGTGTGTACAGTGATGAGATAATACCACTCACCCTGTCACTCATCCCTGTCGATCACACCTGGAGCCTCAAGGACGGGAGGGCACCTAGGCTGAGGTAAATTCCTGTAATTCCGTATCCTGTACATTCCAAGCGCCTGATTCGTGCTGCTGTGTGCCGTGTGTAGCACTTTGCTATCCTGACATCACTTTTCTCTTTTGCCATGTTTCTGTCTGCCTGAACTTACCCTGACCACAACTTCCCATGATCAATACCTGTAACCGCTTTGTATTTGCCTTTCAGGTGTGTATTTTGAAATTCACTGTGTTTGTGCACAAGAGGCTGCATCACCCTGGCCTGTCACATGGGAAACATGGGGCACACCTGTAATGCCAACGCTTGAGAGGCTGGAACAAAAAGGTCACTGCAAGTTTGAAGCCAGCCTGGGGAACATATTAAATCCAAAGCCAGCCTGAACTACATAGTGAGACCCTGCCTCAAAAAGAAAAAGAAAGATAGAGAGAGGAAAAAATAGTCATATTAGAAACAATATAAGACCTCCAGATATGATATAGGGCAAATATTATAAACTCAACCTATTAGATTTAAGATATACTGAGTTCGTGTTCTCTAAAATCAAAGAATGGATTCTAGGAACGACAGAGGTTAAGAGTGGAAGATATTTATTTATTTATTTATTTATGTGCTTACTTACTTACTTTTTTTTTTTTTTTGAGACAGGGTCTCGCTTTATAGTTCAGGCTGGCCCTCAGCTCACTATGTAGCCCAGGCAAGCCTTGAACTCAGCAGTCCTCCTGTCTCTGCCTTCTGAGTGCTGGGATTACAGGTGTGAGCCACCACGCCCAGCTTATTTATTTATTTTAAGACAGGGTCTCGCTTTGTTTTGTTTTGTTTTGTTTTGAGACAGGGTCTCGCTTTGTAGTTCAGGCTGGCTCTGAGCTCACCATGTAGTCCAGGCGAGCCTCGAACTCAGCAATCCTCCTGTTTCTGCCTCCCGAGTGCTGGGATTACAGGCATGCGCCACCACGCCCGGCAAGGGTCTCACTTTATAGTTCAGGCTGGCCCTCAGCTCACACTATGTAGCCCAGGCAAGCCTGGAACTCAGCAATCCTCCTGCCTCTGCCTCCCGAGTGTTGGGATTACAAAGGTGAGCCACCATGCCCAGCACTGTGGGGTGTGGTACTGATTGTTGGTGGGCTTGAGTCACCATGCCCAATATCATATCATGTGGTTACCGGATCGAACCAGGGACCTTGCGCTTGCTAGGCAGGCGCCGGAACCACTGAGCTAAATCTCTGGCCCCTAGAAGATATTTATTAACAGGAGAAATTTTAGCTCTTGTGAGGCAGGAAGGGTCCCATATGGGTAGCCGGAGACCAACTCTTTCAGAGAACTTCTACAAGAACAACCACAAGGGCACAGTGTGGGTTAGAGCCGTGATCACGTGTGGTCACTCAGGTGAGGCGCCCCAGTGGGGGAGCACGTCACTAACAGGTGCTCACCGAAGGAACAAAGGACTCGTCAGGAAGGGATGCGTCCGGGGGTCTCGGTCAGCAAGACGGCCAGTGTCTATCTAGACTTCATTAGACTGGGTGCTAGCACTTATAACTGGTCATTTCTTCTTTGTCTTGAGGCCTGGTGTTCAACAAACGCTCCTCTAGTCAGAGATGTAATGCTTTTATCTTTTGTACTGTCTTTTGTGGGCCTGTAATATTGCCTATAATACTTCTACCTTGTCATTCCTGGGCTAAGGAGACTCTCAGCAAATGTGCTGCACTCCACAAACAGGAAACTATTAAAGATCCATGCTGCCCTCAGTAAACAGGACAGATGGCAATAAAGAAAATTTAGGACAGGAAACCCAATCCCCCCACCGCTGAAAAGTCTGATCATATCTACACACCTGTACTGACTGTCCTGGAAACTCTGATCCCAAGCATTCCATTCCAGATTCCTTAGGGTTACAGCCTCCATCCCCAAACCCTATACAGACTTTTTTTTCTCCAGCCTGTTGGTGAAACTGTTCTCAGTCTCAGCCTATCTAGGACAAAGAGACAGAATAAAAAAGCCTTTTGGCTGGGCATGGTGGCTCATGCCTGTAATCCCAGCACTCGGGAGGCAGAGGCAGGAGGATTGTTGAGTTCGAGGCTTGCCTGGGCTCCATAGTGAGCTCAGGGACAGCCTGAACTACAAAGCGAGACCCTGTCTCAAAAAAAAAAAAGCCTGGGCCGGAGGGTTAGCTCAGTGGTTCTGGCGCCTGCCTTGCAAGCACAAGGTCCTGAGTTCGATCCCTGGTAACCACATACAACGCTGGGCGTGGAGACTCACGCCCTCCAGCCATCAATACCACATACCACAGTGCCGGGCATGGTGGCTCACACCTGTCATCCCAGCACTCGGGAGGCAGAGGCAGGAGGATTGCTGAGTTCCAGGCTTGCCTGGACCACATAGTGAGCTCAGAGCCAGCCTGAGCTACAAAGCGAGACCCTGTCTCAAAAAACAAACAAAAAGGCTTTTGTTCACACAAAGCCTGTGCCTGGCTAATTACTCCTGTGCCATTTGAAAATCTGGTGCCAAAAGCCCAGGACCGGTCATCCCTCCAACTGGGGCCCTGCTTTTTGTCCTACTGAAGCCGCCTGGTGACCTCGGCCTGGCACTTTGCTCCAGTGCTCCAGGCCCCTGCCCGGTTCTCACCGTGCGAACGCTTCAGGGCAGGTAAAACTGGTCTCTTTCATCTCTCCGTGCCTTTAACATTCTCTGTCCCTCGAAGATTTTTCGACTGAAGACTTCGGTCCGCTCGCTTCTCCATGCTTTCGTGTCGTCCATGCCTCGAAGCCGCCGCAGCCGCCAGGGTCGCTCCTCGTTCTCACGCCCTCCTCAGCTCCTCTCTCTTCTCACCACCGGGCGGACAGAGGCTCGTCTGCTTCCTGTGCGCTCAGACCCGCACTGGGCCCAGACAAGCTCCTCGGCAAGAGCTGTGGGTCACGGAGGCCCGTGTCCTGGGCGCGGCCCGTGCTCCGTGCGACCTGGAGCTCCCGCTAGAGGGGCCTCCGCCACCCCGTCACCTGTCCGGCCTCCGCGGGCGCCTTCCTTCTTCCGCCCCCTCCCTCTCTGCTGCTCTGTCTCCCCCACGCGGAACCTCCCTCCTGACCCGAAGCCCAAGCATCTGATTCTCTTCCCTAACACTCAGCCACAGAGTCAGCTGGAAGGTGGCTGCCCCTGGCACCTGGCACCTCTCCCTCCCGCGGGACTCGGACAACGACTGCTAGAGGCTGAAGAAGCTCTGAGGTGCGCTCCGGCCGGGCGGGCTTCACCCTTCATCCTGCGCCCCCTGGCACACCTCCTGGGCTTCCCTCAGGGCTTTCCTCTCCCGTGGATCTGTAGCCTCCTCCCAACACCAACCGGTCCGGTCTGGTCCGGGCAGCTCCTGTGCACCCTGCTGTGGCACAGCCGCCTGCCCCCTCTCTGCCCCCAGAGCCTCCCGAAGCAACCAGCACAGGCGCCCCTCCTCCCCGACGCCCCCGCCCTGCTGAGCCCTCTGCGGCTGCTCTTCCCACCAAACCTCCTGTCCACGGAGGCTGCCCGCTGAATCTGACCTCCCCTGTACCCAGTGCCCAGCCGGCTTCCCCACCGCGCCTGGTCAGGAGTGCGGTTCGGCCCCTGCCTCTGACTCCAGAACTTCGCTCCTGCCCCCTCAGTCCCCACTCTGTGAAGTGACAGCGGCCAGGGGAATAGAGTTCACGTTCCTTTCTCTTTGGCAAACCTTTCCCAAATTAACTGGCATCTGCCCCTTCTCCTGGGAATTCACCCAACACATCCAAAGTTCCAGCACCTGCCCCAGTCACGTAACCTCCCCTGGACTGATTT
Source organism: Thryonomys swinderianus (assembly GCA_004025085.1). NCBI lineage: Eukaryota > Metazoa > Chordata > Mammalia > Rodentia > Thryonomyidae > Thryonomys > Thryonomys swinderianus. Next base: position 27,572 of record PVIC010016156.1, on the reverse strand, counting down.
AAACGCTCTTTTTGACTCCGCTCTCTCTTTAGATGAGCATAAACAAGCATCCCTCTGTCCCAGTCCCACAGGGGCTGATCCTCCAGTGGACACTCAGCTGTCCCGTGGGAAAACCTGAACTGGAACTATCAGGCGGGACCTGAGGACATAGCTGACCAAGACTGCATGGCTTCTTGCTTAGTAGAGAGGTTTCATGGGGCAGCCCATAAAACAGCTAATGTTGATAAACTCAGGGAAGCCACTCAGGCCGGAGATGAAAATCCAGTCCCCATCATGGCTTCCCAGGCAGTGGTCCTCAGCCAACGCACAGCCTTAGATCCAACAAATTCAAAAGGGCAATTCATCCTTAAGCTGCCCTGCATTGCCCCAGAAATTCATAGAAATCTGCAGAAACTGGACACTGGCCCTCAAACTTCACAGCAGGAGCTAATCAATTTGGCCTTTAAAGATTTTAATAACAGAGATGAAAATTGTCAACACCAACACACTTCTAAGCTGCAGATGTGGGTCGCCGCCATAGGAAACCCTCCAGAGGCAGCCACCAAGACAACCCATAAAGGATCAAGGGCATGTCTGACTCAAGGTATCCCGCAGAGGCCACGCTTCCAGTGCTGCCAGGATGGTCAGCAGGCCGACCACAGCCCGGGGCTCAGATGTCTGATTCTCCAGCATTGGCCATGACCCCAGAGACTCCCAACCAGAGCTCCTTGGCTTGGCCACTGAATACTGATGCTGCCTGGAGGCCGAAGAAGCCCCCTGTGCCATCTCAGCTGCCAACCTCTAGCTAACTCTTACAGTGAATGCTAAGTCCATCCCTTTCTTTTTCCTTTTTTTTTGAGACAGGGTCTCGCTTTGTAGCTCAGGCTGGCCCTGAGCTCACTCTGTAGCCCAGACAAGCCTCGAACTCAGCTATCCTCCTGCCTCTGCCTCCCCAGTGCCGGGATTACAGGCATGAGGCACCATCATGCCCGGCACTGTGGTATGTGGCACTGATTGCTGGTGGGTGTGAGTCACCACGCCCGATATTGTTGTATGTGGTTCCTGGGGAATCGAACTCAGGACCTCGCGCTTGCGAGGCAGGCGCCGGAACCACTCAGCTAAATCTCTGGCCCGTCCATCCCTTTCTTCATCAGTACAGGGGGAACACATTCCACCTTTCCTTTTTCCTTTTCAAGAACCAGACTTTCTGGCCCTAATTACTGGTATGGCATTGATAGTGAAGTCTCTAGACCTTTGACTCACAACTCGCTGTCAGGTAGGCCAACACCTTTTCCTTCACTCATTCTTTTTTTTTTTTTTTTTTGAGACAGGGTCTCCCTTTGTAGTTCAGGCTGGCCCTGAGCTCACTATGCAGCCCAGGCAAGCCACCGCGAACTCAGCAATCCTCCTGCCTCTGCCTCCCCAGTGGTGGGATGACAGGCGTGAGCCACCATGCCCAGCATTCTATGTGGTTACCGGATCGAACTCAGGACCTTGTGCTTGCGAGGCAGGCGCCAGAATCACTGAGCTAAATCTCCGGCCCCCTTCATTCATTCTTGGGCAGCCCCACCGTGCTGTTCCCCTTTTAGGATGAGACATCTTCACCGCGTTGTAAGCTCCTCAGACCATTTCCAGAATACATCCAGCACCCACAGCAGCCTGATGTCCCTTCCCTGCCGTCGCCAAAGGCTCCCATTATTCCTTCTCCTCTCAGCCCCAGAGTCTGGGATCCTTCCATCCTTGGCCTCAACCCAAGAACCACTTACCAGCCCTCTCAAACCTAATCACCCCTAATCGCTCGATGCCAGTACCCCACTCCTGACCCAGTTTACACGGCTTAGAACCTGTTTTCTCTTACCTATTGTGGCATAGTCTCTTAAACCCTATCACTCCTCATTACAACATCCCCATTCTATTGGTATGAAAGGCACATGGCTCTTATAAGACCTCCGTGCCAGTAGTCAGATCGTCCTTTCCATACACTGCGTGGTGCCAAGCCCCTACACACGTTTGTCCTCTGCCCCTTGGTCTGCCGTGCATTATTCTGTCTTTGAACTCAAAAATGATTTTTCATTGTTCCTTTACGGCCCTCTCACAGCCTGTCTTTGCCTTCACCTGTTCGGATCCTGACACCCATCAACCCCAGTAGCTGATCTGGACTGTTTTGCTTTAGGACTTCTAGGATAGCCCTCACTCTTCTGGTCAGGCCCTTGCACCTGATTTACCCTCCTCTCATCCCTCATTAAAAATATGGATGACTCCTCCCCCCAGCCCCTCATACGAGCCATTCCATAAAGACACCCCTTCATTATTACAACATATCTCCCCCTCTAAGGACCAGATTTCTTCCCTGACTGTCACTTGTCTGGGCAACATTCTCTGCAAACATATCCAAGCCCTACCTCCCTCAAAAATATGTCTACTTAATTTTCCAGATTCCAGTTTCCAATACTAAAGGACAGCTTGTCTCTTTTCCTGTCATAACAGGCTACTTCTCCCCCTAGGTTCCTGGCTTTCCTCTCTTCATTAAACCCCTTCTAAACTCATAAATGAAGATTCTGAAGTGCCCTTAGATTACAGCATCTCCCTCACTTGTCCTTCCAGGTCCTAAAGAGGCCCTGAAGGCCGCCCGCACTGTGGCCCTTCCAGACCTCGCCCAACGCTTCGGCCTTCAGGAGCAGAGTACAGGGGAGCTGCCGTGGGAGTTCTGACCCGAAGTCCCAGCCCACGTCCATCGCATTCTGTCCAGACAGCGTGGCCCCCGGTCCTGGGCTGCTCCCGCGCCCTGCTGCCTTTAGAAACACTCAAAATCACTAGACACGCGCCGCGCGCTTTACTCTTCCTACACCATTCAGGGGCTCAGGGCGCCTTCCCACCTCTCAGGCTTCCTCTCCGCCCTCACCTTCACCGCTCTGCCTCTCGTGCAAACCTCCGCAGTTACGATTACATTCCGCACCCATCTGGATCTAATCTCGCTCTTTATCAACATACCACCTCCCTCTAACAAGCCTGAATCACATGACTATGTACTGCACCTGGCAACCTGCCCTTTTCCTCGTGTTTCTACTTTCTCCCTTTGCATGAAGGGAGCTCGTACAAGTCCGCTCCGACTCCCGTGCCAAGGTGGGGGACGCTGTCCCGAGCCATAGTTCTAGGGTCTGCAGCCCTCCCCCGTCCGTCCATCACCTCTCGCAGCCCAGGCGCTCACCCTAGCCAAAGGCTTACCGGTTAATATCTACGCAGATCCCAGATACGCCTTCCATATATTATACAATCATATGCCATCTGGGCGGGGGGGTGGTCCTCACATCCCAAGGGTCTATCATGATTAATGCTCCACTCATTAAAGTCCATCTCCGGCCACCTTTTGCCAACAAGGGTGGCCATGCTTCACTGCCAGGGACTACGGGAGACTTTCAGAGCCCACAAGTGCCAGAAAGGCCTTTGCAGATAAAATCTCAAAAGCGGTGGCCAATTGCTCCTCCACACCCCTGAAGAACTCCATTTTGCCCTTTCCGGCTTCACCCTGCTCTGCTCCCTTTCTGAACACCAGCCAGGCTGTCCCCACCAAGAAACGGATGTCCTTCCAGTCAGGGAAAGTCCCTCCTCACGCCTCACAGGCCTGTGCCGTTGCTTCATCCTCTCAGGGAAACGTTCATGCAGGCTGCAAACCTCTGCCTCAAGTCCTTGAGCCCTTCCCTCTTCAAAACTAGCTCTGGTCAGTGCTGTTGGCCCAGCAGCCATGCCTCGGAATCCCCGAAGGTCCCCGCCTTTTCCTACACCTAAAGCTTGAGATGATTTCCCCAAATTCAGGACTGGCAGATAGATTTCACCCGCACGCCATGAGCACAAAAGTCGAGATGTCTCCTATCATCTGAGCCAACAGCTTCACGGGTGGGGACAGACCTTTCCCACCGGCTCAGAAAAGGCCTCAGAAGCTCTTAACTCCTTCCTAACCAACACTAAGTCCAGCTCGTCTTTCCCACCTTAGTTCAACGGGACATCGGCCCGGTTTTCATTAGCCTAATCACGCAGGAGGCGTCTAAGTTCCGTGGTGCCCAGCAGAACCTCCACACGCTGCCAGCGCAATCATCCAGGAAGGAGGGGACGGCCGACTACCTCCTCACGGCTCACCTCATGAAACTCACGCTCCGACTCCGTAAAACTCGGGTTTCCCTACTTCCCATTTCTCTCCTTCACGTCTTTGTCCCCAGGAACCTACAGGGCACCTCCATTTGAGCTTCGGTGTGGCTGCACCCTTCTACGGGGGCCACACTCAGCCCTGGGCCTAACCCCCTTGGAGATGATCTCCCTGTACAATAAAGCCCGAGAAGAGGTACGACACGCTGCCGACCTCCTCCTGCCTTTTCCTAGCACCCAGGCTCACAAGGATGACCTAACAAATGGGTTTTAGTGAAAGATTTAAAACCCCAGTCCCTACAGCCTATGTGGAAAGCACCTTTACTGGTCGCCTACAGCACTGTGACAACTGCCTGTGGACGGCTCCCTCCCCCGAGGACGGATGGTTTGTGGTGAAGCTGTGTCCAGAGGACAGCTTCCCCGACTCCGCCTCCTGGAAGTTCCAAGTCTTCTCCCTTTCCTCCCTCAGGGTGACCGATCCCAGAAGCTCCCGCCCTCAGCTCTTCTCTTCTGCTGCGCCCCCTCCGTTCAGGCGGCTTTGATCTTACTTGGTTTTACCCTCAGGCTTCCAACCTCGGTCCTTTCTCTCAGAAGATGGAAGATCTCTCCTTTCACAGTTCTCTGTCACTTCCCCCCAGAGAGACTGAGTTGTTTTCTTTCCTTCTTACCTTCCTCCTGTTCAACGACAGCTAGAGAGGACCTTAAACACCTTCTCTTTCTACTATATCTTCTTGTTACTTACAACCCTGTTTCAGTTTCAGCTCAATTGTCTTGAGCTCCAGGGATGTGATAACTTTTTAAGCTCCTGTGTTCCTTCTTCCCCGTTAAGCGGCCTCCTCCTCCGGCGCTCCTGGTCTGGCTCATCCTCCTATTCCTTTCCCATCCCCCACAGTTGCACCCACGAGGCTGATCGTCCCTATCTCTACAGGCCCCTGCAGTGAACTCACTTCTGACTAACTGGTCCGATTCTCCCTCAGCCAGAAATTGCTGGTTCTGTATTTCCACGTCTACAGCCATCTACACAGACACTTGCGTTCCACCTCAGGTTAGAATCCTCACTGACTGCACACGGCACCCCCGGTACAGTACCAAGGGCCCACTCCAACTCCTCTACAAAGAGTTCACAGCCAGGGCCGGAGGGTTAGCTCAGTGGTTCCAGCGCCTGCCTCGCAAGCGCAAGGTCCTGAGTTCGATCCCCGGAAGCCACATACAGTGCTGGGCGTGGAGACTCACGCCCACCAGCCATCAATACCACACACTACAGTGCCGGGTGTGTTGGCTCACACCTGTCATCCCAGCACTTGGGAGGCAGAGGCAGGAGGATTGCTGAGTCCGAGGCTTGCCTGGGCTCCAGAGTGGGCTCAGGGCCAGCCTGAGCTACAAAGCGAGACCCTGTCTCAAAAAAAAAAAAAAAAAAAAAAAGAGTTCACAGCCATTTCCCCCATCACTGATAAGACAAAAAAAATATCCAGTAGGGATCCATGGTCCAGCTCCTCCAGTCTTATTTCCCTGGCGCTTCTGTGGCTGCGGGCACAGCAAAACCCATGTGGCCTCACAACGACTAATCCCACTGTGACCTTCCAAGTCCCCGTTTTCATTGAGCATCGTCTGCCGTCTGGTGCCACTAGGACATCTCCCTCCCCCATGGATGGTATTACATGTTTCCGTTACCGGCCTCAGGCAACCATGCCAACGATGGGGTTGCTCCAGATGCCCCACTCACCCAGCCTGTCCACTTGTCCGTAGCTCCCGAAGTTCTAGCTACATCACTGGGCAGCAGACAGTCTTCCACAGTTGTCATTTCCCATGCATGGCCCTAGCCCGCGGAGCCCGTCACCAGTCTCGCACTTGTACAGATCGCCTCCTCTCGCCTACCGTTGACCAGTCTTCACAATGACTTCTAGCAAACACCGGAACATTCTTCCTGCAGTGGGAAAACAGAAATAGCGAATCCCTCCCCAGCAGCCCTTCCAGCCCCTGACAGGCCTGAGCCCGGCACATACTCTAGGCATCTGGGAAAAAAGAAAACCAGAGCCTCACACACCCCTCTAACATCTACAGCTACCTCTGCCTGCTCCGTCAAGGCATCTTTTTCTTTGTGGAACTTTCCACCTACTTGTCCCTCGCCATTAACTGAACCTGCGCTCATACACTGAGCCACCTCAGCCTAACACATCCACTGCTCGGGAAACCAGAGCTCGCCTGTCACGGTCAGAGCCCAGGTCTGACTACGAAGAGACACACAACTAATACCCCTGCATTATTTCGTCCATCGGGGTATCACCACTGCTACAGGGACAGGTACGACAGGTGGGTCTACCCCCCGACCTACTATTACTCCCTCCCCCAAGATCTTTCTGACAGCCTTGTAGAAATAGTTGACTCCGTTCTCACCTTACAGAAGCATCGGCTCCCTGTTGGCAGTAACCTTCCAAAATCATAGAGACAGGGAAGGAGGGCAGGGGGTATTAAAGAGGGGAAAGAAGAAAATTTGATGGTAAAACGCACACAAAAAATGGAAACAAAGCTTATTGTATATAGAAGGGTGGGAGATTGTAGGAGGACAGGGGAATGGGAAAAAATGAAAATCAAAATGTGTATGTATAGGTATAAATTTTCAACGTTGAATGTGATCATGATGTGTATATAAAATGTACCAATAGCTGGGTGTGGTGGCTCATGCCTGTCATCCCAGCACTCGGGAGGCAGGGGCAGGAGGATTGCTGAGTTCAAGGCTTGCCTGAGCTACATAGTGAGCTCAGGGCCAGCCTTGAACTACAAAGCAAAACCCTATCTCAAAAAAAAAAAAAAGGGCCGGAGGGTTAGCTTAGTGGTTCCGGTGCCCGCCTTGCAAGCGCAAGGACCTGAGTTTGATCCCCGGTAACCACATAGAATGCTGGGCATGGAGACACGCCCACCAACAATCAACACCACATACCACAATGCCGGACGTGGCGGCTTACGCCTGTCATCCCAGCACTCGGGAGGCAGAGACAGGAGGATTGCTGAGTTCGCGGCGGCTTGCCTGGGCACCATAGTGAGCTCAGGGCCAGCCTGAACTACAAAGCGAGACCCTGTCTCAAAAAGCAAAAAAAAAAAAGTACCAATAAACTCAATTTAAAGAATCGTAGAGATCTTCTCATCGCCAAGTAAGTAGGGCAGCTTATGCATCTTCTTAGGAGAATGTTGCTTTTATACCAACCAGTCAAGCATCATACAAGATGCAGCTAAGAGACTAAATACAAGGCCTCAGAAATTAGACAGCACCTATGTAACTCTTAAACCAGTATTTGGGGCTGGGACCTATGGCTTCCCCATTGACTGGGCCTCTTGTCTGTTTCCTCCTCCCCTTCTCTCCAGGCCACGCCTCTTTGGACTCCTCTCACAAACTGTACAGGACCACATTCAGTCAATCCCGACTGGCAGATGCCAACCCTGGCTACTCCTCAGTACATCCCTATTCCCCAAGACCTCTCTCCCATTTAAGCTGCCCACACTGCCCCATTTTTCATGCACCAAGTCAGCCATGATTAAACACCGCCCACTTTTCTGCCCGTCTTTATATAACAACAAAAAGATGGAAATGTTTTAAGGAGGAACACTCCCAACAAATGTGCCACCTTCCACAAACAAGAGTAAACCAGGAAAGGGCCATGTGCCCCCAGCAAATAGAACAGATGGCAATAAAGAAAATTTAGGTCATAATCTCCCTAACACAGAAAAGTCTGATATTATCCACATGCTTGCGCTGACTGTCCTGGGAAGTTTGATCCTCAGCATTCCATCCCAGATCCCTCAGGATTACAACCCTGTCCTCAAACCCTGTAAAAACTTCACCTCTTCTCCAGTCAGTCACTGACATCTTTCTCAGTTTCAGCCAGCCTGCACCCAGACAGACGTGATCAGCCTTTTGCTCACGTAAGCCTATGTCTCTCATGTGTCATTTGTAAAGCACATAACTTAGCTGTTCACAATAATGAGGGACAAAAGTCGCACATGACAATTAACAAAAATATACTGAAATGAGCTTTTAAAAATGTGAAGACAGCTGGATGTGGTGGGAATACCTGTAATCTCAGCATTCAGGAGGCTGAGGCAGGGAGATCAGATTTCAGGGCCAGCCTGAACTACATAGTAAGACTTTACCTCAAAAAAATAAAAAGGAATGAAGGAAAAAAGAGAATGTAAAACTATTCAGTCTTACTCATAACTACAGAAAAGCAAATTGAACTACAGTGAGATACCATTTCTCACCTATCGGACTAGTAAAAATTGAAAAAGAAAAGTAGCATAACATTTAGTTGATAAGACTGCAGGGAAACCAATACGTTCATTCGTTATTAGTAAGAATCAAAGGTAGTAAGACTCAAGATATGTTGGGGGGGCAGAGATTTAGCTCAGTGGTTCCGGCGCCTGCCTCCCAAGCGCAAGGTCCTGAGTTCGATCCCAGTAACCACATACAATGCTGGGCGTGGTGAGTCACGCCCACCAGCCATCAATACCACTACCACAGTGCCGGGCGTGGTGGTGGCTCATGCCTGTCCTCCCAGCACTCGGGAGGCAGAGGCAGGAGGATTGCTGAGTTCCAGGCTTGCCTGGGCTACATACTGAGCTCAGGACCAGCCTGAACTATAAAGCAAGACCTTGTCTCAAGAAATAATAATAATAATAATTAGAGGGAGAATTTAGCAATATCTGAGAAATTACGTATGCCAGTATCTTCTTTTTTTTTTTTTTTTTTT
>PVIC010016156.1:0-18611 GCA_004025085.1 Thryonomys swinderianus | reverse complement strand
CTGAACACACACTGCCACTCTGGGAGGGGCATGCAGACAGGGCAATACACTGCCGTATTGTTATGGTAGTAGAGACTGAACCCCAGAGCAATAGGAAAGTTCTAGGAAGCTCTGTGTGTGTTATGGCTTGTGTATAGATGTCCCCACAGCCTCACGTGGGTGAGGTAGGTGGACTTGCTTTTTCTCAGGTAGCTGAATCTGCAGTGTGTAAGGCGGAGGTTACTAAACCACTACAAGTGAGCCATCTAGCCTGGCCTCACCTTAGTCCTTGGAATCGGAATAAGGTAAAGAGGCAGAAAGATGCTGTTAAACTCTCTCGATGCCTTTGCTACTGCTGCACACCATGCTGTCTCTCCTGTCTGAGGTCTGTCGGTTACCCCTGTCTTGAAGCCGGCTGGCTGTGGACTGAAATCACTGAGAATTATGAGCCAAATAAACTCCTTCCCCTCTTAACTTTGGATGTCAGATATTTTTTTTCTCCGTAATGAGAGAAAAGTAACCAACACAGTGTGAGGAGGTCTTTCCAGCTGGGGGTTCTTCATAGAGGACAGGCTGTATTGTGGGAAACATTTGATGTCAGTGTCATTAGGTCTTCCCTAAAGAAGAAAGAGTGGGCAGTTATGAAGCAGCTTGAGTTCAAATTCACAGTTTATCACTCACTTGTTATAGAGTTAGTGTGATAAATAAATGAGTTTATCTATGTAAAACAGTATCTGGCCCACAACAAGCACTAAATAGACACTAGCTATTGCTATTATCCTTACCCAGGACAGACATTTCCGATTTCTTGCCTTGAAAACACAATTCAGGCTACTAGTATTCTGGAAATCAGCTGTTTAGGCTGAGCACTTATTCATTTTCTTTGTCATTTCTGTGAGGGTTTAAGCCCTCATCTTTATTTCCATTCATTCATTCATTCATTCATTCATTCATTCATTTATTTGAGACAGGGTCTCAATTTGTAGTTCAGGCTGGCCCTGAGCTCACTATGTAGCCCAGGCAAGGCTCAAACTCACAGCAATCCTCCTATCTCTGCCTCCTGAGTGCTGGGATGACAGGAGTGAGCCACCACGCCTGGCTAAATCCTTATTTTGCTTATATGAGAGGGCTAAGGGAAGAACAAAGGCTTACATATGTGTTTGACTTACCAACTTTACAGAAGGATTTGCCAAGCAGAAATGTAACATAAAGTCAGACCAGTGAAAAGTGGAAATTTAAGTCATGTATGTTAAGAGCATCATAAAAGATATACTGTCATTAAAGTCACTAAAAATTAAAGATGAACAACCAAGTATTTAAATTATTTTCAAAGAATTGAGACATAGTTTGTACATGGAGTTCATAATGTGAGTAATCATTAGGTATTGCAAACATGAACTAATAAAGATTAAAAATCAGATTTTATTTAAAGAAAAAATAATTTTCAGCACATTCAGTGTGGAAATAAAGACCTACTTAAATGAGAATTCAAGCTTGGTAGAGCCAAAGAGTCATCCACCATCTCTTGCCTTTGGCAGACTCACATCAAACGGAAATTTTTTTTTTTTTTTTTTTTTTGAGACAGGGTCTCGCTTTGTAGTTCAGGCTGGCCCTGAGCTCACTATGGAGCCCAGGCAAGCCTCGAACTCAGCAATCCTCCTGCCTCTGCCTCCCAAGTGCTGGGATGACAGGCGTGAGCCACCACGCCTGGCACTGTGGTGTGTGGTATTGATGGCTGGTGGGCGTGAGTCACCACGCCCAGTGTTGTATGTGGTTACCGGATTGAACTCAGGGCCTTGTGCTTGCAAGGCAGGCACTGGAACCACTGAGCTAAATCTCTGCCCCAGTAAGAACTTATTTAAAAAAAAAAAAACTCCAAAAGCCAAATGCCAAAACAACAAAAATAAAACAAACAAAAAAAGAAGGTTTTATATATGTTCTCCCTGGAGTTTGTGGCATTGGGAACCTGGAGGCTAGCTAAGCAGAAATAAGACATTTTGGGTGATCGACGGGGGCAGTGTATTTTCCTTTCAGTAGTTGGAAGTTCACAGGATCAGGTAAAGGGCATCAGAAGCCCTTGGCCAAGTCCTTACCATTCTGTGCAAGTTGCTACAAAAGTATTGCCTGGCTGCCTAGACTGGTTGTGGGACAAAGTTCTATTGTTATATATAATCCGTTTTTATTCTTAGACTCTCAAAGTTTAGGGTATAGATATGAAGCTTGATGAGGAAAATAAAAATCTTTAGATGGGCTGGAGGGTTAGCTCAGTGGTTCCGGCGCCTGCCTCGCGAGCGCAAAGTCCTGAGTTCGATCCCCAGTAACCACATATAATGCTGGGCATGGAGACACGCCCACCAACAATCAACACCGCATACTACAATGCGGGACGTGGTGGCTCATGCCCGTCATCCCAGCACTCGGGAGGCAGAGACAGGAGGATTGCTGAGTTTGTGGCGGCTTGCCTGGGCACCATAGTGAGCTCAGGGCCAGCCTCAACTACAAAAGCGAGACCCTGTCTCAAAAGCAAAAAAAAAAAAAAAAAAAAAAAATCTTTAGATGTTCCAGGGCTGGGGATTTAGCTCAAAGGCACAGTGCCAGCCTGGCAAGCTCAAGATCTTGAGTTCTGTCCTCAGTACCAAATAAACAAAACCCAAAACCTTAGATGTTCTATGGTCAAAAGACACATACAATTTGTAGTAGCAATTTCATTTAATTTGTGCAAGTACAACTGTGAATGTTCAGAAAAAGTAAAATGAGGCAAATGACTCAGCATACATTCTCCATCAGTGTGTTTCATGACAATGAAGACCACTATTCAAATAGTACGAAGGGGGACAGCTAGTGTGGAGTGGACACCTTAACCAGCACACAGATGATGGAGGCATGAGGATGGCCATGAGATCAAATCCAGCCTAGACTACAAGGTGAGTTCAAGGTCACCCTGAGCTAAATATCAAGACTTTGTGTCTAAACAAACAAACCAATAAACAAACAGGTCGTGGTGAAGTTTAGGGTGTAGTTAATGCTAGAGTACTTATCTCACCTGTGTGAGGTGTTGGCTTCAATCCCCAGCCCTGGGAGAGGAGTGAAAATGTAGATGGGTTGGCTTTACTTTAAGGAACAAACTGCAGAATTCATTTTGTTTCACAGAAAAGCAATGAGAAAGAGGGGAATAAATAATACCAGCTATAGAAGATACTATTAATATCTTATGAGTTATTTAAAACAGTGTTTTCAAGCTATGGGATATCATCCATTTGTAGGCTGTGAGATCAGGTTACAGAGCAACCATCATTTAAAAAATAGAATGGCATTTTTTGGGGGCGGGGGACAGGGTCTCGCTTTGTAGTTCAGGCTGGCCCTGAGCTCACTGTGTAGCCCAGGCAAGCCTCAAACTCAGCCTCTGCCTCCCGAGTGCTGGGATGACAGGCATGAGCCACCACGCCCGGCACTGTGGTGTGTGGTATTGATTGCTGGTGGGCGTGAGTCACCACGCCCAGCATTGTATGTGGTTACCAGGATCGAACTCAGGACCTTGTGCTTGGGAGGCAGGCGCTGGAACCACTGAGCTAAAATCCCCAGCCCAAGCAAGAAAATTTTATTGAGAGAGAAAGCTTCTGCCTTAAGAGAGACAGAGGGGGAACCCGGAAAGTAGAAACCCTGCTTCTTCCAGGGGAATTTTATAGACCAAAATCACGAGGTGGGTGGGTTCAAAAATAGGGCCACCAATGAGGAATCAAGCCCTAGAGGGTCTTTCTTGTTAGGAGACTAAATTATCCAGGGATTTTGTAGTTACTGCATTCCAAGGAGGGGCTGGATCCAGACCTTGACCTTCCCTCCTAGGAGGAGAATGAGGCCTGTAGTGTAATTTCTCACTGAGGGTGTTGACCTTCAGAAGGACCCTCTTTTTGCAAGTCTTTCAAGGGCCTGCCCTGTCTATCTGCCTACATGTGTCTAGCTGGCTTTTCTACCTATAATAACATGACAAACTTGTGTGAAACTTGAGGTCATTATGCTAAGTGAAATCAGCCAGTCACAGAAAAACAAATACTTATATAAAGTCTCTAAAGTAGTCAAATTCATAGAAACAGAAAATGAAGTGACAGTTACCAAGGACTGGGGGGAAGGGAAGCGGAGACTTGTTTAACAGATGGAGGGAGTTGAAATTTTGCAAGATGAAAAGGTTCTAAAGATCTGTTACAGAGGAATGTGTGTGTATTTTTTTTTTGAGACAGGGTCTCGCTTTGTAGTTCAGGCTGGCCCTGAGCTCACTATGGTGCCCAGGCAAGCCGCCGCGAACTCAGCAATCCTCCTGTCTCTGCCTCCCGAGTGCTGGGATGACAGGTGTGAGTCTCCACACCCAGCATTATATGTGGTTACCGGGGATCGAACTCAGGACCTTGCGCTTGCGAGGCAGGTGCCAGAACCACTGAACTAACCCTCCGGCCCGAATGTGTGTGTATTTGACACTAGCTGTACATTTAAAAAGTTAAGACAAAATTTTGTTATTACAATAATTTAAAAACTGTAAGATGTCATTTGCCTATTAACTTTCTAAAGCTCCCAAGTGATAATATTAAATATTGGTGAGAGTTTCATGAAAAAAACAACCTTGCAACTGTTGCTAGAAGTACATCTTACCAGAAAAGAGTTCAGCACTATCTTTCAAGAGACTCAAACATATTATAATTTTCAGCTCAGTAGTTCTATTCATAGAAGTCTGTTTTAAGGGGGGAAACGTGGGCACAGATTTATTCACAAAGACCTTTATTATATTCTTTGTAAAAAGAAAAAACATAAACAATCTAAACACTGACTTTCATGAGAACAGTAGTAGAACATTTGAACACTACAAAATGGGTGGATATATTGTCCTCCACACAATGGCTTGCCATTGAGTTATTGACATGTAAATTCATGAATAACTTTCAAAGAAGAAATGTTTACAGTATGTTAGTTGTGTTAAACGATAATCTTTTGAAAGGTAGAATCTTGACTCTCGAACATAAAATACTCATCAAGATTTACTGTAACTCATCAATTAATGAAGGAGCAGTAAAATATGATAACCAGTTCAAAAGGGAATTCAAAGAATCCCACAAGAATAGGTCAGGCAGGGATATGTCAATGAATTTACAAACAGATACAAAACTGACTATCCATTGGGGAATTTGGACATCATTTGTCTCCGCACCCAACAGAAATCTATTTGCATATCTATGAACTGGAGTCATTTGCATGGCTATCAGTTAGCAGAGACTGAAGGCAGGATATTAAGTGATCCTTTTTTTAAGAAAATCCTTTACAATTTTTCCTGACAGTGGAGATCTCAGAATAGGACATTTAATATACAGTATTGTCTCTGTAAAGAAAAAAAAGAGAGAGAGAAAACATACCAAGTACTGCATGTAGGTTTGGTCTCAATGGTAGACTTAGTTTAGTTTCTTTTATAGTCTTTTTTTTTATTTTCAAACTTGCTACAGTGGAACTTAGTCCTTTTAAAATAAAAAAATACTGTTAGGCCTGATAGTACATCCCCAGAATCCCATTGTTACTGGGTTTGGGGGTACTTGTGTCTCTTTCTATAGGTTATTTCTAGGTTCTTTCTGTCCCTGCAAAGGATTGCTGGAAACAATTATGAACAGTGGCAAAGATCCACATTTACTGAAGGTTGGGAAAAAACAGGTTCTGCAGAGTGAGATCAGGGTCAACTAAAAGTGAGAAAAAATAAAACAAAACAAAACAAAAAAACAACACTGGGCTGGAGGGTTAGCTCAGTGGTTTGGGCACCTGCCTTGAAAGCGCAAGGTCCTGAGTTTGATCCTGGTAACCACATACAATGCTGGGCGTGGAGACTCACGCCCACCAGCAATCAGTACCACATACCACAGTGCTGGGCATGGTGGCTCACACCTGTCATCCCAGCACTCGGGAGGCAGAGACAGGAGGATTGCTGAGTTCAAGGCTTGCCTGGGTTACATAGTGAGTTTAGAGCCAGCCTGAACTACAAAGTGAGACCCTGTCTCAAAACAACAACAAAAACCATTCTGTAGCATTGGGCAAGCCACCATGAAGAGACAGGACAGAAAAGGCTTAATGGTGACCCCCTCTTCTGTATTTCTCGTGCAACTGTCATGTCCAGACCTTCAAAAACCTGCTCAAATTCTCACCAGAAGTCCATGTCCAGGGATTTGGGAATGGTCCTGAGTGTGACAAAATCCCCAGACACGTGTGAAGGACCGTCCACAAGGTAGGAAAAGAAACATGCTCTGTAGAGCAAGTTTGAACCGAGTCCAAGTAGGAAAATAGGCACATTCTGTGAGAGCAGCCCCATGGGAAAGCAAGAACCCAGGGGCAAAGAGCTCATTGGTGACCGTTCTTTGGTACCTCCTACTCCTCAGGCTGGCATCTGGCTATAAAAAATAGTTTAGTTAGCTTTTGGGTAAGGCAGCTAGCTAGTAGAAGCTCCTGAGATAGAATTGGGTGACCAGTCATCCCGAAAAAAATTAAAATAAGCTGGGCACTGTGGTACAAATATAGTCCAACCACTGGGGAAGCTGAGGCAGGAAAATCATCATGAGTTCAAGGTCAGCCGCGGGTACCCAGTGAGTTGAAGGTGAGTTTAAATTACATAGCAGACTTTGTTTTTGTTTTGTTTTGTCTTGTTTGGAAACAGCTCACTATGGAGCCCGGGCAAGCCTTGAACTCAGAGATTCTCCTGCCTCTGCCTCCGGAGTGCTGGGATGACAGGCGTGAGCCACTACGCCCAGCAAGAGTTAAAACTTTGATGGAGAAAGCAATTAACAGGACTAGAGGGTACATTGCAGGGCACCTGGAAAGCCAGGTGTTCAAAACCAAAGTAACAAAGGAAACAAGGGGCAGCCACTTAAAAGAAAAGTATAAACACACACACACACACACACCCCTATACATCCACATACAGCCAAATCCATTCCCGCTCTCAATCTGGAAGGGAAGACCCTTCTAACCAACCGGAAGTTTCAGGCATAAGGCCTGACCAGGAGAAGAAGAGGCCTGCCTAGACTACATAGAGAGCTCAGAGCCAGCCTGAACTACAAAGTGAGACTCTCTCAAAAAAAGATCCATAACTATACTGATGTCACTGTACTAGGTTTGGGGAGATCCCTTTAAAGAGGAAATGAGACCTAAGTCCTTGACATCCAATCATAGCCACAGAGCTTATTTCTTTTCCTACCTTTCATGAATGTAAAATCTTGCTACATTTTGTGCTTGGCTTGACCAATTCTTTGTTCAGGACAGAAAGAACCTAGAAACTACCTCCAGAAGGAAAGTCTAGCATCCCCCAAACTGTTAACAATACGATTCCACTTAGAAAAGGTAGTCAAATTCATAGAGACAGAAAGTAAAATAGGGGCCAGATGTGATGTTACAATACCAGGACTCGGGAGGATGATGCAAGAGTGTTGCTCATGTTTGAGGACAACCTGGGCTCCTGATGAGTTCAAGACCAGCCTGAACTATGTAGCAAGATCTTGTCTCAAAAAAAAAAAAAAAAATCTGCTCCTGCCATTTGGTAGTTATGTGAATTTGTGCCAAAGTATTTAACTTTTCCAAGTCTTGAGCTCCTAAACTGGAAATCTGTG
This sequence comes from Thryonomys swinderianus, assembly GCA_004025085.1. NCBI lineage: Eukaryota > Metazoa > Chordata > Mammalia > Rodentia > Thryonomyidae > Thryonomys > Thryonomys swinderianus. The sequence continues at coordinate 11,007 of PVIC010016156.1, read as the reverse complement.
GTAAAATAATGCCTACTTCATAGTATTGTTGTTCAGGTGGAATGAAATCATGCTGTAATGCTAGCACATAGTAGGTACTTAATAATGATACTGCCTTTATTGTTACTCACCATTTTACAAAATAGGCTTCTGTGAGGAGTCTGCATCTTAAAATAAATGAAGCAGAAATTGAGATTCAAAGTGTAGTAGTAGGAATCACATAAAGTTGGGAATTGGGAAGCCGTTACCCAGCTTCTGCCTACTTAGCAGTGCTGGTAAGTAACCTCACTTGTCTTGGCTGCCAATTCCATACCTCAAGTGAGAGAATCCATACTTTAATCTAGAATTCATCTCTGAAGCCTCTAGAAATCTCTAAATCTGTCTGAGATCTTTTAAGATACATTATATTGAGGAATTATTACACCTTGCTTTAAGACAAGTGATATGGGGTGATTTTAAAATACATTTACCACTAATTCATTTAAAAAATATATGAGGTCTATTTATTCAAAGCTTTGTTTAGTTTATTTTTATCTTTATTGGTACACTGAATATACACATCATGATCATACTCAATATTAGGAATCTGTACCAGGGTATGACATGATTTAATTCTCATTTTTTCCCCTTCTCCTGCCTACCCCATAACTCCCCACCCCCTAAATGCACAAGTTTTCTCTTTTTATACCGACATCACACTTTTCTTTACCCCTCATCACTCACCCTTCCACATTTCCCTTTTAATATTTTCTATTTCACAGTATCCATCATATATTCTAGAGCTCATTAACATCTTCAGTTTCTCACACCAGAAAACAGATATGATATTTACGCATCGTGACCTATTTTTCACTTATAAGTATGTCCCGAAGGTACGTCCATTTGAGTATATATGACTCAAACTTATCATTCTTTGAGGCAGAGTAATACTCCATTTTATAGAAAACCACATCTTCTTTATCCAGTCTCCAGTTGATGGGCATTTGGGTTGTTCCAAGACTGAGCTGTCACAAACTGAGCTGCTATGAACGTGGGTGCACATATGTCACTATGATATGATTCTTTTAATTCTTTTGTGTATATTCCTAGCAGGGCAATAGCAGGGTCAAATGGGACCTCTAATCCGAATTTTTAAAGCAATCTCCACACTGACTTCCACAGAAGTTGTACCAGTCTACATTCCCACAAACAGTAGGGAAGGATTCCTTTTTTTCCGTAGCTTTGCCAGCATTTGCTGCTGGCCAATTTCAAAATAGCAGCCGTTCTTTGTGACATGAGATGAAATCTTACTGTTTTCATGTGCATCTCTCGAATGACCAGAGATGTTGAGCATTTCTTCATATGCTTCTTGGCAGTTTTTACTTCTTCCTCTGAAGAGTGTCTGTTCATTTCAGCTGCCCATTTTTGAGTTAGGTCTTCCAATTTGGGGGGACTGATTTTTTTAAGCTCTTTGTATATTCAAAGCTTTTTTTTTAGACAGTCTCACTTTGTCACTTTGTAGTTTAGGCTGTGGGCGTGAGTCACCACGCCCAGCATTGTATATGGTTACCGGGGACTGAACTGAGGACCTTGCATTTGCGATACAGACGCCGGAACTACTGAGCTAAATCTCTGGCCCCATTCAAAGCTTTTTGAAACATCCTCCAAAGAAACTTGCTTAAATGATAGAGAAGACTCAAACCTACCACCTAGCGGCAAAGACAGGTAGTTTCGGGTTGGTGATACAAGATGTTTTGCCATCACATGTAAAAGGTCACTTATAATGTTTTACCTCATATTCCTCCTCTCTCCTCACAACACAGAAATTCCCTGACTAAATAGCTTGTTCATTTGACAGCAGTCTTAGACGAAAAAGGAACTTTTGAGAAATGTGTAAAGAGCAGGGCTCTTTTGGGAGAGGGGTGACATTCTATCATTGGATCTTAAAGCCAAGAAACCCACCCTGGCCCTCTCTTAAGTATATAGACGCCACTGTACAAATATCTAGTTCAGAAAACAGGAACACTGCCTTTTAAAAGATGTTAATCAGGGGCCAGAGATTTAGCTCAGTGGTTCCTGTGCCTGCTTTGCAAGCGTAAGCTCCTGAGTTCAATCCCCGGTTATTACATACATAGAATGTTGGGCATGGTGAGTCATGCCCACCAGCAATCAATACCACATACCACAGTGCTGGGCGTGTTGGCTCACCCCTGTAATCCCAGCACTCGGGAGGCAGAGGCAGGAGGATTGCTGAGTTCCAGGCTTGCCTGGGCTACACAGTGAGACCCTGTTCAAAAAAAAAGGATGTTAATCAATAAATCTGTAAGATTTTTGGTGTCAAATATTGAACCGCTCCCTTTACCTACTACGCTAAGTTTAAGTCTACAGTTTCTAAAGCAGGAAAACACTACCTTTAATCTTAGACCTCGAAGAGGCGGGGAGAGGCTAGAATCTCGGGGTACCAGTCCCATTGTATCGTACTGAGGTATCAGTCAATAGTATAGCGGAATCCTTCCTTTTTAAAATTTAATTTTTTACCCGTCCCTACCTTTTTTCCCTTTTCTTTTAGTTTTCCGTCCTCCTCTCTCTCCCTCCCTCCCTCCCGCCCTTTTTAAATGGAACAAGTAATGCCCTGTTCAGGGTGATTTAATTATTCCAGTAAGCACTTGGAAATCCTTTTCTCATTTAAAATATTTCTTTTTGAGCCTGGAATTGGGGCATTTACGAACAGCCCGTTTTAAGAATTCTTAAATCTTCTGTTGAAATGCATTTTCACTTTACACAGTTTCCTGAAATCTCGAGAATTTCACTTACGGTCAACCTTGCTAGCGGGACCTAGTCTTTTGTTTTGTGTTTTGAAATAACTTAGAACTCTCCCTTTCGACTTTTTCCTGTTCTTCCAAGAATTGAAACGCGAATCCATTTCACCTTGGAACGCCTCAGGGGTCTCATTTCTGCGGCAGCGGAGGGTCCCGCCGCACAGCTCGGAGCAGCCGGCGCCCGGAACTTGCAACAGTTGGCGTCGCGCGCGGGGCAGGTGGGAGCGACACACAGCGCCGCCGTTTAAACACAAAAAGCTCGGGCAGACCGGGCAGCCGGCGGACTTGCGGGGCAGCGCGAGGGCGGCGCGGGGCTGAACGCCGGCTGCGGGGAGGCGCCGTCCGGGGAAGCTCGCGGCCCGCCCGCCGGGCGGCGGCGGACGGGAGGCGGTGGGAGGGGCAAAGCGCGCGGCCGAGGCCGCTCCGGGCCGCCGCGAGGTGAGGCCGGCCCAGCCCGCGGCGGGAGGCGCGACGCCCAGGCCGCGGGTGCGTGCGCGGCCCCGGGCGACGCGACTGGGCGTGCGCGGGGCCGCGGCGGAGGCAGGGCCGGGCGGGCGGCAGAAGATGGCGAGGGTGTGTAGGCGGCAGCAATGCTCCGTTGAGAGACGCGGCTTTCGGCAAGAACTGGACTCGTGGCGCCACAAGCTCATTCACTGTGTAGGTGAGACCCTTCCCGGGCCGCCGCCCGACCTCCGGCCGCTTCGCTGCGGGCCGCCCCGGGCGGGCAAGGGAGGGCGCGAGGGCCGAGACGACACCGCTCCGGCCCTCTCGCCGCCCGCCCGCCCGCCCTCCCTCCCTCTGGGGCGCGGGCGCCCCTCCCCCACCCGCGCGCCCCGCCCCTCCCCTCGCGCCTCCCGGGGCGGTCTCGGGCCGCGCGCCTCCGCCCCTCCTCGCACCGCGCTTCGCGGCCGCTGGGTTATTGTGAGGACCGGCTGAGCGCGGGGCTGCGCCGGGCCGGCTGACGCGAGGCCGGGGCGCGCGGGCCACCTCCCCGCCCCCTCCCCCACGCTCGGCGGCGCGCCCCCGCGGGCACGCGCGGCGGGCGCCCGGCGCTCGGCGTGTGCGCGGCGTGCGGTGGAGATGGGGGCGGAGGGAGCCGGAGCTGTCACAGGCCCCGAGTCCGCCTGACCGAGCCGGCGGGGTGTCATGGCCGCGGGGGGCGGCGGCGGCGGCCGGGGAGTTCGTTCTCCGCGCACGGGTCGGTGTGTGCGTATTTGTGTTCGGTGTGTACGCGGCGGGGAGGAGGGGTCGCTCCTATCGCCGCCAGCTTTGGTCGGAGCCACGCCACCTCGCGCAGTGTGCCGCCTCCGCTCTTGCTCGGGTGGCGTTTCCGCGGTGGTCGGCGCGAGTGGGGACCGGGCGCCCCGGGGGGCCGGGCGGCCGAAGCTGCGCCTCTCACGCTGTGTGTTTGTTTTTCTCTCCCAAGGTCCCGTTTCCCTCTGTGCGGCGCTCGGCGGGACCGTAAGGGCTTAACTCATATATTTAATCCCCCTCCGAAAAGTAAGTGGCCGGTGTGGTGTCTGCTCCGCCCGCCGCCCCTAGTCCCTCCTTGTGTCTGACTTCTGTCCTCAGCATTGTTATTTCCCTGCCTCTGCCTCGGTGCTGCTGATGTGTGGGGAAATGCCCTCGCGTCCTCCTCTGTCCCCCCACGCCCAGTCCTCCGGGAGGTCCAGAACGGCAGCCCCCAGCCCCAGCCCGGGGGGGGGGTGTCCTTGCGAACCAGGTCTGCCCCGACAGAATCCGGGAGGTTCTAGCCGTTCGCTTGGGCCCCTCATCCCCTCCTTCCCGACGGGGTTTCGGTGGAAGGAATTATGCAAATCCTGCTTTCTGGTGTCCATTCAGCGGCAATTTCATGCGGTGAGAAGTTCTCTTTGTTGTGCGAGGGGGAGAACAGACACTGATTTAATAGACATATCTGTGGGGGGGAGGGTAGAGGGGGTGTGGGGAGGCTCAGTTTGGAAGAATTACAGCACTTGGTTAGCTCAGTCTTTGTGTTTGAGCCTTCTGGCTTGACAGGAGGGTTTGCCCTTTACAATGTCCCACAAGGGATGTTTTCTATAATAGATTAAAAAGCAAACCTGAAACTTTAAACAAGTAAAAAATAAGGTTACCTTTACTTAGAGAATGTAAGCTGTCCTATTTCTGCAATGCTTTTTGTATGAAAATATATGAATTTTTTTAAGGATTAGTCTGTAACATCAACATTAATACAACAACGATACTATAACTACAGCACTTTGGTTGTCCAAAGGTTAAAAGTACATTTAAAAACATGTGCTTGTAAAAATAATAAAGGCATGAGTAGTTTTTTTGGGGGGGGTGGGTTAATGATTGTATTGCGAATGTTTGTTAAAATTCCTCTCTTGCCAGTCCAAACCCAAGAAATAGCTTTTTGACTATCAGCTATCATTTGCTCTGTCTATGCTTGTTTTGTTCTTTGAAATCTATCATGCATCTGCTAAAATGTTACATTGATTTAAGCACCTCTGACTTATGTCATTTGTCACCATGGGAAGTTTTGAGGAACGTAAATTTAATGGATTTTCAGAATTGTGGGTTCATGCAAATACCAAAATCATTTTGAAGAATACTTAGTTCTTGTGTTTGTTTCACTTAGTGATTTACTTTGTTTGATAGGACTTTTTACTTTTTTAAAGAAATTGAATATAACTCGGCAGTTTTCCTAAGTTAATGTTGTTTGAGGTGATTTTAGTGAGTTCTTTTATCTTATTTTAATTCTGTTTGCCTTAAACTTTTACCTTCTCCCTCAGGCTCCCTTTTTAAAATCAGTTATTGCTAGTATTAGGATTATTTTTGCTGCTTGACAAAGTGTTCTATTTTGTTTTATGTCTAACAAAAATCCTACGTAAACATCTCAATTGAATGTCAGAATTAGATTCATTTTTTGATGTATTTTAATCTGGTGATTGTTTTCCTTAAAGTATACTTAAAATCCAAGTTGTTCCCTTCCTGGTAAAGTTCAGGAGGTTTTAGAGTCCAGAGTACAGCATGGTATTTTAATCTGAGCAGTAATGTGTGTTGATAGTCTCCTAACTAAAATCAATTGGGCCTCATATTTTCTCTTTTATTATATGTAATTTTGTTGCTGACGAGGAAAGGTCTAAGTAAATCAGTTGTGGTATTAAGTTTTTATTTAAAAGGGCTGGCAGTGATCCTTATACAGTCACAAAAGCAACTGTGTTTATTGACAAATGTAATAATTCTTTTATTTTAGTGGAATTGGTTATGATCAGTTAAACTGATTCTATTTGAATATCTTAATACCTTAGAGTTGTTTGGTTCCTAAATGATTAATTTATAGCATTGTATTAAACATTAATTTTCAGTTATTTCTCAAATCTGATTTTCCCTTCTACTTTTCTAGGGGACAGAGAAGGGTAGTGGTGATTTCATGACTAAGTTTAACTGAATTGGACTTACTTCAGGTTGAGTTTCCCTTATCTGAAGTGTTTGGGATCAAAGTGCTTTGGATCTCAGAATTTTACAGATTTTTGAATATTTACATAGATTTTACTGGTTGAGCAACCCTCATCCAAAACCGAAATCTGAAATGCTCCATTCCAAACCTGTTCGAGTATTTTAGATTAGAAAAGTTTATCATATAGTGGGTTCAGGGATTATGATCAAGATGGATATTTGGGTACAAGAAATTTATTCAGGGGTTCTCTAGAGCTAATAGGATTTGTTCAAATTCCAGAAAGATCTAGGTTTTCTCTGCTGTCTGATGTGATGTAACATATTGCTTGGCTGCTCCTCTCACTCCTACTATATTCTTGAGTTTTTTCCAATGTGAGGAGAGTGTGATTTTAGGTTAGCTCTGGCTTGGCTAACTTAGTCAGCAGGATGCATCTTTGACTTTTAGAAAGATAACTTCAAATTACTCTGATTGTCTCAAGTGTTCGTGTTCTAGGGAGCATTTGAATACCACACTAGTTTTTAGCTTTAATGGGCTGGCACTGGATGGTCATATATTGAGAATTGGTCATTTAATGTCATGGGAACTTTCCGCTTTTGAATACGTGCCTTAGCTGCTTTTAGGAATGAAAGGGAGTTTGGTTAGTATTTAATTCATTTAAATATTTATGAAGCATCTACCTTATACCAGACATGTATGAGTGACAAAAACAGAAACTGCCATAACCTTTGGGAACTTTTAGTCCTCAGAGAAAATATGCATCCAGTTATTGTACAAACAAAACATGGCATTTGATAGTACAGCCAAATACAAAGTTGTTTAGAACTGAAAGAAATTTCCTTTTTGTTTTTCTTTTCTTTTTGAGACAGGGTATCGCTTTGTAGTTCAGGCTGGCCCTGAGCTCACTATGTAGCCCAGGCTAACCTCGGATTTTGCAATCCTCCTGCCTCTGCCTCCCGAGTGCTGGGACTACAGGCTTGAGCCACCAAGCTCAGCACTGTGGAATGTGGTACTGATTGCACCTGATACTGTAGTATATGGTTACCAGGATCCAACTAGGGATCTTGCACTTGCTAAGTAGGTGCTGGAACCACTGAGCCAAATCTCCGGCCCAGAAAGAAATTTCTTGAGATAAAGGTAGGGTTTGTGAAGAAGGTGGTAGATTTTTGCTTTATTTTGATGTGCATGGAAAAATCCTACTTATGAGAAATAACGTAAGCAAAAGCAGAAATGCATGTGATGTCTCCTATAATCCGTGCTTTAGGGGTATGCAGGTAATAAAGCTGTGTCTGTGTAAAGGTAGGTTGTAGAATTTTCTAATGCAACTTTAAAAGTGGAGGCATTTAAAATTATTTAACATTGAGAATTACATAGTTCAGGCTGATCTTGAAATCAGTACATAGCTCAAGTTGGCCTCTTTCAGCAATTCTCCTGCTTCAGCCTCTCAGTGCTGTGCTGGGATTATAGATGTGCAGCAGTACATCCGAAAACTGGAGATTTTTTTGAGACAGGGTCTGGCTTTGTAGTTCAGGCTGGCCCTGAGCTCATTATGTAGCCCAGGCAAGCCTGGAACCCAGCAATCTTCCTCTGCCTCTGCCTCTGCCTCTGCCTTTGCCTCTCCCTCCTGAGTGCCGGGATTACAGGCGTGAGCCATTACGCCTGGCAAATTGGAGACTTTTTGTCAGGCAATTTGTTGTTGACAACACTGCTCTCATTAGCTCAAGAGAACAGTGTTTCTTTAAGGATTCAATTGTTAAGCTCTACAACAGTGATGAAAACAGAAACCACCTTCATAGGAACAATAGTACCATCCACAATAATGTGCTTTAAACATATTTGTAAGTTATACTTTATACTGTTGCACAAAATTTATTTTCAGGAGTACATGAAATCATCAGTGTATTCTTTCTTTGAATACCTTTAGTATGAACAAATTTCCATCCTTACAGGTTCGGTTGGGTATGTATTAGTAAGGTTGGTTTTCTTCCCTGGTTTGGAAACTGGCTCTGAACGTTGGGAAAGGGCTTTGATTTGTTTTGATGCACCTCTGAACCTCTCTTTCTTGTTTGCCCATCTGCTGTGTGGCATCTGAATGTGTGATACTGGATAGATCAGAATAAACAAATCTGTTATTGTTTATAGTTTCAAGTTTAAAAATCTAACATTGCTACTGTACAGATTATCATTTAATCTGCTTTCAAGTATTTTAAAACATTATTATTCCACATACTTGTACATTGCTTTGAAGATGTTCCCGGTCTAAACTCTTAGCTCATTTTATAGAGCATCTCTTGCATGTAAGAAGTGTCTTTAAGTACAGTGGTCCATATCCTGATTTTTAAGAAATTGAGCTGTAATTCACGTGCTTTTTTTGATCCTTTTTTTTGTGTGTGTGATGCTTGGGATAATTAACCTTTCTGGTGTGCCATTCTGTGGTTTTTAGTTTGCATACAAAGTTGTGCATATTTCACTAATTCCAGACCATTTTTATTACCCTCAAAAAAAAAATCTCATACTCATACTCTTAGGATCCAGCTCTTGGTAGCCACCAATCTGCTTTCTGTGGACTTGTTTAGTCATATAAATGTGTTCTTTTTTGTCTGGTTTCTTTTATTTAACATATACTGTTTTTAAGATTCATCCAAGTTGTACCATGTAGCAGCAGTTTTATTCTGTGGCTAATAGTGAATTGTGTGGAAAATATCAGAGTGTGTATTTCTGTTAATCGGTTCTTGGACATTTAGGTTGTTTCCACTTTTTGGCTTTTGTGAATGGTACTATAAACATTTGTATCCCAAGTTTTTAAGTGGACATTTATTTTTAGTTCTCTTAAGTATATACCTAGGACAGAATTGCTGTGTCAAATGGTTACTTGATGTATTCATAGGAACGACTAAACTGTTCCAAAGTGGTTTTAGTGTTTTGCATTCCTGTAATTATTGTCTATGGGTTCTAATTTGCCACATCATCTCCAACACATTCTGTTGCCTGTTTTGTCTGTGTGTGACTCCCCCACTTACTTATCCTAGTGGATATAAATCAATATCTCATTTTGACTTTTATTTCTAGCTCCCTAATGATTAATGAGCTTATTGGCATTCCTATATCTTCTTTGGAGAAAGTTCTATTCAGATCTCTTGCCCACGATTTAGTTGTTTGTTGTGCTTTTTTTTTTTCCTTTTGAGACAGGGTCTCGCTTTGTAGTTCAGGCTGGCTCTGAGCTCACTATGTAGTCCAGGCAAGCCTCAAACTCAGCAATCCTCCTGCTTCTGCCTCCTGAGTGCTGGGATGACAGGCGTGAGCCACCACGCCCGGCACTGTGGTATGCGGTATTGATCGTTGTTGGACCTGAGTCTCCACGCCCAGCATTGTATGTGGTTACCGGATTGAACTCAGGACCTTGGGCTTGCAAGGCAGTCGCCGAACCACTGAGTTAACCCTCCGGCCCCATTGTTTTGTTTTTTTTTTGAGACAGGGTCTCACTGTGTATTTCAGGCCAGCCTTGAACTCATTATGTAGCTCAGGGTAGCATCAAACTCACACAGTACTTCTGTCTTAGCCTCCTGAATGTTGGGATTACAAGGCATGGGCCACCATGCTTGGCATCAGTTTTTTTTTTTAATTGAATTCTTTATTGGTACATTTTTATATACAGCTCACAATCAGGAGTCAGTTTTTTTGAGTGGTGCTGTTTTTTTACATATTTTGAATACTAAATCCTTATCAGTATATATTTGCAAATTTTTTTGCTTGTCCTACCCCCCCAGGTTTACAATTATAGATCAAACATACTGAAAGGAAAGCTAAAACGAGTATATCTTGTGAACAGAATAAAATAGTATTACTAAAGAACTGTTTAAACATCTTTTTTGAGGGAGTTAAAAATATTATTTGGAGTTATGTGACAATATCTTGCTATCCAAATCTAAATTTCAATCCAAATGAGAGTTCAAATATTACAGATAATGTACTATGCCACATTATTCAGATCTGTTTTATGCCTGAACTCTGGATTGTAGATAACAAAGGTTTAGGTAGAGAAGGATACTTGTACTGGTACTCTCTTTGGCCCTGTCACAAACATTTTGTTCAAATTACATTCTGTATTTCAGTTTGAATAATGAGAATTTAGATAAGTTCTAAACAATATCAGTATTATTTTTTTCTTTTTTAGTATTGTTGTGTTTTTGTTTGAGAAGGTCTCATTTTGTAGTTCAGCCTGGCCCTGAGCTCACTGGGTAGTCCAGGCAAGCCTTGAACTCAGAGCAATCCTACCTCTGCCTCCCAAGTGCTGGGATTATAGGTGTGAGCCATCACACCCAGCATTGTGGTCTGTGGTACTAATCATGCTGGTGGGCATGAGTCACCACTGGGCATTGTGGTACATAGTTATAGGGGATGGAGCTCAGAACCTTGCGCTTGCAAGGCAGATACCAGAAGCAGTGAGCTAGCTCTTGTGTTTTGTGACAGGATCTCACTGTGTAGCTCAGGCTGGCTTTTTTTTTTTGAGACAGGGTCTCGCTTTGTAGTTCAGGCTGGTCCTGAGCTCACTATGTAGCCCCAGCAAGCCTGGAACTCAGCAGTCCTCCTGCCTTTGCCTCCCGAGTGCTGGGATGACAGGCATGAGCCACCACGCCCGGCACTGTGGTATGTGGTTACTGGATCGAACTCAGGACCTGGTGCTTGGGAGGCAGGCACCGGAACCACTGAGCTAAATCTCTGGCCCAAAGATCTAATTTTTTGTAATACATTGTTTTGAATTGTATGAGCAGAATTATTCAAGGGGATTGTGAA